>CM061531.1:334761487-335065079 GCA_030545055.2 Neoaliturus tenellus | reverse complement strand
AATAAATCTAGTCATTTGTATTGGCATACTTGTTTTCATTTTCCAGTTTTACACATAGTAATAAGATCATTCACTGTCAGACTCTTTGCTTTTTAAAAATACTAAGATATCAAACTCTTTTCACTTTGAAAGTAAAATATAAATGACGAGTCTGCACAGAGGTGTACAAATACTTAAACTATCAGACTCTTTTGAAATATAAAGTTACTGGACTCTCTGGTCTTTGAAAGTAATGACGAGTCTGCATAAAGGTTAAACTAATAGGCTCTTTTCACTTTGAACTGTTATGTCAAATATGTGCAATGAGTAATCTATCAGACTCTTTTTTGAAATACTGAGTTACTAGACTCTCTGGTCTTTGAAAGTAAATTATAAATGTCGAGTCTGCACAAAGATTAACTATCTGATTTTTCTAAATGCACTTTGAAATATTGAGCCTTTAAAAAAAAAAAAAAAAAAAAAATGAAAACTTACATACTAAAAGGAAATGAAAAGATTGGTGTTTGTTGAGTACTCATTTTTATTACAAGAAAAAAAAAATCACATTACAAGATAAATGAAAAAGATTTTACAATACAAAGAAAAATTAAAAAGATTTTTACAAAGAAAATAGCAAACATTGCTACAAGTGTTTATACAATCTGGTGAATAGTTTTCTGATCATCGCATCATTGTGAGCAGTGGAGGTGTCGTCGAAGAGCTGCACGAAGTCCATCATCCTCATATCATGGTAAGTTCGGTAGTACAGGTAAGTCAGACAATAGTGGCCGCAGACTGTGCTGTCATCATCTTGTAGGCGATACTCGTTGTACAGGTAACGACGAGCGTTACGTCTCAGGAATCCTTGGTAGAAGTACAGATGTGGGGGCTGTCCGTAACTGTCGAAGAATTCAATGACATCACTCTTTCGGTCCAGGTAGAATGCAACCCAGTGCGTACCGGCTTCATTGTGTGGATCGGTATTCACAACGATTGCTGTAGACGGGGAGATGCGATGCGGTAGTCGGTCGGCGGCGTAGACCCCATGATTGTGCACTGGCAGAGTCGATAGATATTCCTCAATCTGATTGGTATTCATTCTACGGTGTCGATGCCAACAGTTGCAGCGGTAGTACTCGTTGTAGTGCTCGTAGACGTGTGAAAACAAGAGCAGAAATACGAGCTCGTCTCATCAGTAGATTCCAATTCATCGTCAATATTGTTAGTCAAAAACAACCATCCGTGTAATGCTATGCAATTGGATAGTGAGCATCGATGGTTCGGTGATCTGTGATGGCGGCATCGCAGCGTGGATTTCGATAGTAGATTGTTGATTGTCGCCAGTGAACCGCATCCGATATCATCCAAGTCGATAACGTTGGTAATGCAGTGATCAATAACTAAATGTCTGTTTATAAAACTCTTCTTTTCCGATCCTTTGACATAGACGGTGTGTCGTTTGGCGATTATCTTTCGTAGCTTTTGTTCCAAGTCGTTGTAGCCAATGTCTCCTTGATCCCACTTTAATCCGTGATAGTGTTTCGATAGCCAGTGTGATTCTCGGTGTTTGTCGATGGTCAGTTCGTCCCTGTTGAATGGTGGTTTGGCGATGTGATGCATCAGTAGTATCCCGCTGTCCACTTCCATAACGCAGACTTCCTTCATTATGTAATCATTGATGTTGTCTTTGAAACTCTGGAAATCAATAATGATGGGAGCAGCCAAATTCCTGCAACGTACTCTGCGTAAGCGATCCATCTCGTACGAGTGCCGGTGAGAGACTAGCCACCAAAGTCGACCATTACGTTGCGGTGTCGATCGATTTCAATTACGTTGTCAAACTCTGCGTACACCAAACAGTTGACAGTCTCGGTTAGCGCGGTGCCGAATCCCAGCTCCATGCGCACGCTGCCGTTGCGTACGAGATTCCAGTGGCCGGTATCGCTGGCAGACAGGTCGGGTGTTAGATCAAACACTAGAAGGCAGTAACCATTTTCGAAATCTTCTCTGCTGATCACGTTTCCAGCGTCTGAGAAATGTATTCCCGTGCCATTGAATATTGTGTTGTACGCCATAATGAACTTTGCACTAGCAGCAGGAGAGAACTTGGGTTGGAGTGGTTTGGCCGGCACCTGTTCACCGTCCACGTACAGTGAGAAGTAGTTCAAATCGAAATTCTTGAAATTGTACGGATTCTTTTTGACATCACCGTTGAATGCGGCATTGGTTACCATACCGACAATCACGCGCTTCGGAACTTGTCCCAGAAATACGTTGTCCAGAGTCTTGCTCCTTATGCCGGAAGCGAGCGTGAATGATTTCACGTCCACTCGTGTGATTGGATATTTAGCGGTGCCGGACTGTAGTATCTTGCTGTGCGCCAACAGTACGGTCGGGCTGACTTTGCATCTTCTAATCCACAGGTTCGCATCGACGATATGCACTTTGTAGTCACCTTCGTGTACCATTATGGAGAATGCATCTTTCGACCTGTTTAACTTGAAGCGTAGCTCGACTCCGTTCAAAAGATATTTATTCTGATTACACATGTCCAAATGCAGATGACCGACCATATCGATTTCTCGTCCTCCTTTCGTTAGCTTACGTCTCTTTTCCAATCCATCATTATCGTCTTCGGTGTTTTCCATATGGCCTGAATCATCGGCGTTCCACAGCACGGACGATAGATGTGATTTCCTGGCATCGAATCCGTAGTTCAATACTGTTTCGATGTACGCTCGATAGGCGTAAGTGTTGTTTTGTGGTGTAACCAATTTTTGATTCATGCACATGTCCACTTGACTGAACAACGAGTGTAGCCAGTTATTTATCGGACCAGCTTTTGTTGCATCATCCGCAGCGATCGCCGATCCGTCCGCCTTGATTATCGATGCTGTGACTTCCAGCATTGCTTGCGAAAGATCGGTGTATTCCTCGCCATTGCCGGGCACTACAAACTCTATCGGTGAGTCGTCCGTCAGTGTGGATATCGGTTTGTATTGAATCCATTTTCCATTTTCGATACTCGTCTGTGTGGGCGGTAGTGAAAACAAGTCTAGCTCCGTCTTGACGCATTCGCATGATCTTTGATGTATGAACGACATGATTAATTAAAAATATCTCTTATTGCCTTTGCTACTTTCCTTTTATTTTTAACTGCTGCTTTTCTCTTCTTGGATGGCGATGATGACGTCCTTCCTCTAAGGAGTTTAGCCAGAGACTGAGGTGTGACACGCTGTGTGCGACGGCCACTCGACTGCTTCCTGCCGCCAGACATAGCGCGCTTCGCGGAAGTCTTGCGCGTTGCGCGTTTCGCGCCACTCTTACGCGATCCGCGCTTTTTGGATGCCGGACGGATGCGTTTGCCGCCACCACGGAGAACTCGTTCAATCTTGTCATCGGCTGTGCGCTTCAACGAGCCGGTAAACTCTTTCATGCGCTCCTCTGCCGCATCTCTGGGATGTTTCGTGCGGAGAGTCACATCACCTAGAAAACCCATTCCGGACTTTAACGCTTCTCTGCCCAATGCTGCAACTCCACTCTTGATTATCGGAGATACTGTGCGAAACATACCGCCCAAGAAGCTGCCGACTCCATGTCCTCTCTGGTAGGCGGCACCGCGAAACACTTTTTCTATCGATCCGCCCGTCTGCGAATGCTGGCGATAGTAGTACGCCATGTACGGATCGTTCGAAGCCATTATTACAGTTAATTATGCAGAGCTCTTCTGAAATGCAGCTTCACGTACGACGTCCCGAACAGGAATGACTGGTTTTGCCCCGTGTGATCCCTGAGGTCGATTTCCACAGTCTCGAATGCTCCTTTGGTGATCGGTACGTAATGCGGGCTGGTGTAGAGTACAGTCTTATTCGCCCCGTGCACGTAGTCGCCTCTGTCAATGTTGATGATCTTCAATAGTGGGGCCGAAGTGTCTCCGATCAATTGTGGCTCAATCAGATCGCAGTACACGTACATATTAGCTGGTAGACCCATCGACAGATTCGGTGGCCATGACGCTTTATTGTTTTTCACAATGTCCTTCTGTTGCGGATCGAATCCCAATTGTAAAGCCAGTTTATTGTCTAAATGTATTGCAACCACATCTTCTTTCAGTATTTTTATTTCCACTCTGTCCGCATCTTTGTCATAAGTGAACTCTACGTAATCGATGAGGTCCTTTGCATCATTAATCATATTCAGCAGTTCGGTTATATTCTTGTAGTAACCCATGTCCAGAGTAAACGCGTACTTGTCTGTATCTCCCAAATCTATGGCGGAAAGAATAGTATCCTGTTCGATTATTATAATCTCATTCTTGCAGACTAATGGAAATGAACATGGATAGTGAGATTCCACCAGAGCCATCTCCCATGCACCTTCCAATCGTATCTGTTTCGAAAGATGCGTAGTGTAGTTTGACACCTTATTGTTGGGGAAATATTCCATAGAACTGTTGCTGGGCAGTGTCAGGAAGAATTGCGAGTTAGACATTTTGTAAGTCTTGCGCTCTCACCCAAGAGTTAAACTCGTCTCCGTAACCTCGCCACTTGACGTAATAACGCTTACTGATGCCTCTGCCGCGAGTGTCCAGTATTTTGTCAATCTTGAATAGTTGATCACTCCGATAGATTACTTTCTGTAACTCGTGTTCGTAAAACTGACCGGTCAAAACTTCACCTTTGAGGTCCGCCAGCGTGTACATGGGCAGCGGCATCAGAGTGTTCACTTTACGAATAGTAAACACTTCGTTACTCCAATTGGTCTCGTAGCCTTTGGCGAACGTACCCTTCTCCTTTGCTATGCGCACTGTGTCACCAATCTTGAGTTTGGGCTTAACACGGCGTGGAATTTTACTGTACATGCGTTGTAGCACTCGTGCTATCGTCCGATCATTTTTCACATCGATGGGGCGCAATCCACCACCGAGACTCTTGTGTGCGCTGCCATTGTAAGCTTTCACCAGTTTGTTCAGTACATCGATATATCGGTAAGTGTTTTTGTAAGTCAGGTAACGCCACATGCGAGACTTTAATGTGCGATTCACTCGTTCCACTACTGCTGCTTTAACATCGGGATTCTGCGTAGTCACATATTTTATTCCGTACTTTTTGAATAACTGTCTGGTCTTGGCGCCGGTAAACTCTGTTCCTTTGTCAGACTGGAGGCAACGCGGAGTTTTAGTCGCTTCTTTGAATATTTCTTCGAATGCCACCGCCACTTCTGCACCTTCCTTTCTCTTCAACGCTCTCACGTACAGACGTTTACTGAACACATCTATCACGGTCAGCAGGTAATTGACTCCATCGTTGTATTTACTCAATCCTCGCATATCATTCAAGTCCGCTTGCCACAGTTCATACGGGCCGAAAACAGAGTACTGGTTGCGTGGGAAGTGTTTACGGGCCGGCTTGTGTAATGTATAAGTATCCTGTGATTGTAGCCATTCGATTACTTTCGACTTTGAAATATCTCTCTTGCGTGCTGCTCGCACTAGCGCTGCGACACCGCCGAACGCACCGGGCTCGCCGGGGTTATAATAGAGACGGTCCATACTCACTTGGTCGGATACGGTTCCCACCTGTCTAGAAAGCCCAGCGGCTCCGTTTCCCACTGGTATTCATCCCTGTTTGCAGGAGTTGACGTAGCATAGCCGCCAGTCGCCGCTTCTTCAATCGGTGTTTTCGCTAGATAATTATCGACCTCACGTAATGTTCTCTGTAATGATGTTTCACCGCGACGCTCCTTAGCTCCTCGTTTCACTGTTGCCCACGAACGTAGCCGCTCTCGCATCGGTGTTCTGCGCGGTGATGGTGCACTCGGTGAACTGGTCAGCCGCGATGGTGATTTGAATGTGTCATTCAATTCCCGTAGCGCTCTGGTATTATTTATAAATTCTAGAGGTACATTCATTTCTTTCAAAGCGGTCATCACTTCCATCCATCCTGGCGGTATACGTTCGGTCATTCGAACTCTCACTATGTTATTCAAAATATCAACTATATTCGCATTCGGTAGTTTTCGACCATCGATAAACACCGAGTAGTTGATATCCCAACTGATTCGACTATCGGGTTTTTTCATAAATCGTAACAGATTGCGGGCGTCACTCCTGTATGTCTTTGAGAACATTTCGACAATCTCATCGACTGGCCCTTCCGCTGCAGCCCGTGTCGGGTGTTGGGCATCATCACCGAATGTCGCATCCACGATTGGAATATTAATCGGCTGGCGATTATTAGAGGCAAAGTGTAAGAAACGTTGCAACGCCTGATTGTACAGTTTCCATTTTTCACTATCGTCTATATTCTTGTTATTCATTATTTTCTGCATCTCCACATCCAGTCCTTCCGTAGTGGACAAATTGTTTGGCGGCTTCTCCGATGATGTAGCCTGTAAACGCTCAACAAGCTCTTGCGGGACGATGGCCATCTTCTTTGCGTGCTCCATTATTGATGTGCAGCAGCGGCGGCCGGTCGGAAGTGTAGTTTAACGGTCAACGCTCCGTGACGGAATGAGAGATCTCGCTTTAAGATGTCCTTCACATAAATTCTCACACTTTCGAATGTCTTCTTTCTCACCGGTACGTAGTGCGGATCATTGATGAGTGCTGCCTTATACGTCCCATAATCATCTATCGTGTGGGATATATTGATAATCCTCAATAACGGTGTACGGGCATCGCTTAATATTTGTTCTTCAATCAGATCGCAGTACACGAGCATATGTGATGGTAAACCAAGACTTAAATTAATCGGTCTAGTACTCGTTTGTAAACCTGGTGCATTTACCAATTCGTCTCCCCGTACTATTCCTAACTGAAGTCCGATTTTTGGGGAACCGGCCACTCCTTCGGTAGTTCCCAATGTATTTGTTCCGAACGTCACTTTAAGACGCTTTGCTTCGTCAATATCGAATACACTTCCAGTTTTCTTTACAGTTTTCAACCCGTTGATGTGTTTCAACAAATCTTCGGCTGAAGTGTAGTGTCCGGGATTTGGTTTAACGTCGACGATCCATACTTCTTTTTTGCTGAATGGTTTGCCTTCTTTTCCTGCAGACTTCTTGACTTCTTCCTTTTTGTAACCAAATATTTTTAGTAGAGCATCGGAGTCTACTGTTGCGAGCGTACATGGATAATGCGCTTCTACGAGCGCTACTTCCCAATCTCTACCGTCCAAGCAAATGTAATTCGGTAGTTGTACAGTAAAATCATGTGTAGTATTTTTCGGATAATAATGTATTGAGGGACCCGTACCGCTAAGTAAAGTCAAATAAAATGGCTTCGTCTGGACATCCATTTCACTTTCCCAATGCACTACTGACTGCTGCCTGTAACACTGTGCTCAATAGTAATGGAATAAAAACTCCGCCACCTTTCTGCACTAGATACTTTCGTTTCTGTCCCCAACACTGTCCTTGTCTTACTAAGCGTCTCAGAGTCACTTTATGTTTGCTCAACTGACTTTTAGTCTTACTCGACAGAGGTACGTTCCCACGTAGCACGTTGTAGGCACACTCGCAGACTGAACGAATGCGACTCTTGTCACAAACCTTTAACAGTGCCTTGCGTTCCTTGGGTGTTGCATGTATCAGCGCTCTGAGCAGCGGTGCGTCCTTCTTCAAGCACGACATGATTGCAACTGACTTACTTTTATTTTTTCTTTGGTAAGTACACGTAGTTTACACGATCCTCGGGGAATATGCAAGTGCGTACTCTCATGTCCTCAGATGTCGACTGTTTCAAGTCCAAAAGTAGATAACCGTGTGCCTGTTTTGTGGCGTCACTGTAGGCTTCCTCTATGAACTTTGGGCTGTCTGGATATATCTGCCTGGCTAAATATCTGATTTGTACTCTGTCTCTGGGATTTTTAAAAAATATAATGTAGTGAGCATTTAGTGAGATGTCTCTCTGCCCACGACCCTGATGAAAAAGATTTTGAGTAATGAAAAACACACTGATGTTACGGTGATGACAACCCTTCGTGAATAGATCCACCACTCTATCATCTGCCTCACGCATCATATCGTCAATTATAACCAGTATTGGTTCCTTACCATCATAATCACTCAAGTCTGGTAAGCCCTCAATGTGGTTTATTTTGGAATTACTTACATCACCTCCTCCTCCACCACTACCATAATGCCAGTTGATTTTGGCAAATTTTACATCACACATTTCATTTATGTGTTCAATAAACTTGGACACAAAATGTGATTTACCACTGCCCGATGGACCCGCCACAATGGCTGAGAATGGATGCTGCCACTTCAAGCTCATGACTGCTACTGACACTAAAACTAAATACCATACACTTTTCTTAATATAAAGGTTTGGGGCTTCATCTTAAAATAAAAGACATTAGTTTATGCTGTAATGTACATGGATTATTTATTGCTTACGAAAGCTATCAAAATTTATAAAGGTTAATTAAATCTTGAGTCTTCTTTTTCTTGCTTTACAAAAATTCCAACGGTGTGAATTTACTGCCTGGAAGTGGACTGCGCTTCACCAGACGAAGGCGATCTCCGAAGCCGCTGTTGTATCGCTCGATGTCGTGATCGCTCAGGACTTGGTTGAAACGCCTGGGCAGGTAGACTCGTAGGAAGAAATCATCGCCGACTTGACCCTCGAGAATGACGACGACTGTCTCGCCGAATGGAGTGGTCACACGCTCCATCCCGCTGATCGCATAGCTGCACTCCTCTCGCAGATCAGACAGGCGGGTGTAGGCCGGAGAGCTGGACTTGCAGGTGTTCAATGATGTCCGCAGGTCCATCGTTACACCAGGTGCGGACTCTGAAGTCATGCTGCTGCTGATGCTCGACATGGTAATGATGAGAGTATGAGGATGATGCGACTAGTCGAAGTGGTCTCCAGGCGAAGAATGATGCTCGGTCGGTCCGTTCGTTCGGTTTTTGTTGCCTGCGACGCCATCTTGGAATTTTTTATGTGCGCAGGTGGTCGATGAAACGTGAGAAGGGTCGTCCCGCAGGTGTTTGGCACATTCCACAATGTCTAGACATCATAAATCTTCTTTTGTTTGTGCAGGTGGTCGATGAAATCTGAGAAGGATCGTCCCGCAGGTGTCCAATCTTTTGTTTGTGCAGGTGGCCGGATGCAGGTGGTCGATGTAATCTGAGAAGGGCCGTTCCGCTTCTTTTGTTTGTGCAGGTGGTCGATGAATTCTGAGAAGGGTGGCGACCATCATGGATTTTTTATGAGCGCAGGTGTTCGGCGAGGTCGCACTCCACAGTGTCTAGACGTTGTTCCTACAATGTTTTCTTGGTGGGTCTTCTACGCGCATCTTGCTTTTTCGGTTTTATCATTGGCTTTTTCGGTTTCTCTATTGTCTTACTGTATCGTGTTACTGTTTGTGTCAAGCCGCTAATCTTCGGTACTCCCGTAGCTTTATTAATCCACATATTCTCTGACTTGTCCACCACTTGGTTGACGCTCTCGTATAATTCACTATTCTTGTCTATAAATAATCCGCATCTGTACACCATATCCGAACCATCATACATTTCCATTTTTAATAGCACTGGTCCGCTGTTTGATGGATTTTGTACTGCGTAAAATTGTCCATTTTCAAGCCATGACACGATGGGGCAGTCATCTGAAGGTTTTGGAACCCATCCTGGTTTTGCTGTTTCTTCCACTTTAGGCTTAGGCGTAGGTCTTATCCTCTTCTTAGGCCTCGGTGATGGTGGAACTGGTATCTGCTCGAGTGTAGCGTTGTCGTCCGCGGCGTTGATGTCGGCCATGAATGCATTCAAGTATTCGTCAATTAATCCGGACGCGCTCATGTCTGTACCGCACGAGTGACTGTGTAAGACTGAGTGAATCGCTTACTTACAGTGTATGAGTCGAACGACATTTTGTAAAAAGCGCGCGGGTTTCAAGGACATGCGGACGGTTATGTAACTAACGTTGATGGCGTGGGTAGTGTTTAGGCGGGAAGCAAATTATGTAAATTGAAAAATGGAATAAACGAAAATAAATGAAATAAACGAAATAAACGGAAATAAACAAAAATGAATTAATTAAAAAAAAAAAAAAAAAAAAAAATAAAAATGTCAAATACCTCTACTAATTCGGGGGGGGGGGGGGGGGGGGTGGGGGGCTCCACCGGCTCCACCGGCTCCACCCTTCCTTACCTTCGGCTATAACCCCCTACTCATCTAAAATCGACCAGTTGTTAGAAAGCATCATTTTATTAATAATTAATGATTATTATTAATTAATAGCCCAATGACAAATGGCAACTGGGTCCGGAATCGAACCTTTAAAAAGCTACTATCTTCTCTCAGGATCGAACCGGCAACCTTTGGATTCCAAGGCGAGCACTTTAACCACTCAGCTACCCAGCCAGTTTATAACAGTTTATAAACAGCTTAAACACTGTTTGGATACAATCGTTGCAATCATTACTTTATCTTCAACTACCTATTCATACGTAGTACATACCGATTTCATGTTCATCATCTGTATGAATTTTTTGAATAAAGAACTATTGACTATTGACTACCTAACTTAAATTTGGTAAATTACTGAAAATTAATATTTAATGTTCCGGAAAAATCCACCGAGTGAGGTGAAGGAAGTTTAGAGAGAGAGGGAGAGCGTGAATGAGAGCGATAGAGTGTGGTTCAGAGGGGAGGGGCTTTCCATCGCAAGCGTTCGGGGCGCGCTCGGTACGGCGTTCGGAGAAAAATTGACCCTGACACACACTAGCGTACATCGGACCGTACACCGGACTAATCTTTTAGTTTATGTTTCACCAGAAAACCGCCTCCAGAGCGATCTTACGACGCTCGGCCCGGTGAAAAGTCCGGTAGTGTGCGTCGCCGGCCTTATACATGATCACATGCACTCTTTTGAAGTTGGACGCAAAAATCAACTAATTCTGAATCGTAATTTATCATTCAGCCGATTTACGAATTGCGTAATTTCTATTACAACACTACTTCGTCAAATACCGGGGCTCTCATTGGTCTAGAATCTGAATTTTAATATGAAACCTGTACGTTAAAGACCTCATTGGTTTAATAATGCCCCTCTTTATGATTTACTTGTAATATATTTATTGGTGCTTGTTTTGCTACGGTCGTAGTAACCAATTTACAAAGAAATGCGTGTTCCAGTCTCGTACTGTGCAGGATCTTGCTCAAGTTCGCTATGCAAGTTTATTGCGCAACCAGATTAACACTGCAACTCGTAGGCTACAAGCGATCTCTGCCAGAACCGCACATTTTAAACATTTGCAGTGACATCATTCTGGCGCCTCTGGTGATCCTGGCGAAGGAATTGAGGAAACTTATATGAAATCATTCCACTATTTGATTAATCACAAGCACATATAAAGTATTCGTCATGTTTGATTGTAGTTGTGGAATTCACCTATGCTTTGTTGGCAACTGCCTAAATCATTACAACAGTATTCTTCCATTAGAAGTAATGAAAGTACGGTAGTTTTAGTAAGTTCACAAAAAGAGACGATTCCGGCAAAAGTTTCAAGTAATGTATTCGCTTCATCCAGTGTTATTTGCACGAATATGTTATGAATTTGCTCATTTAATTAAATAAGTGTTGCTGCATTCAGGCAGCTCGCAACTGCCTCAATGTTCCTTTATCTGCGTTCCTGCTCATCTTACAATTTATTCTTGATTTTTAGTCAATCTCGGTCTTTTAAATTCTTTTAAGATTATTATAATTACTCATGCGACCTCGTAGTTTTAACGTGAAAAATGCCTATACCATTGATCTCTACATTACTTTCGATTTTAATATTACATATTTTACTGGAAAAAGAAACTCGTTCACTCATTGCCACCTCGAGAAACCTTCATTCTACCAAGCTCGGCCCACTTCCGGTTTCTACTTTAGATGCTCTCCTCTGTTCCCCTTCGGTATTTACATGCATTTGGAACAATAATAGAACCAACGTTAAATAGTCCCCCGCTTTGCCCTCCAACTAGCACCATCCGCATATTATACACGTTTCATAAAAATAAGTGATTTACTAAAAGAGTCTGCAGTACCCGCCATCTTGGGTTTTCATTCCCATAAGACTATTTGAAACATCCGCTACGCCTTTCACATTGGTCGACAAAGATTCGTCCTTATGCCATTTTGAAGAAAATTTTAATGTCTGGGGGACTTTTGAGATAAAAATGACGATTATCGAGCGATTTATGGGATAAAACTACTGAAAACGTGCCCATCTCTGAACAAAAAATGTTGAGAATACTTTGTTTTATTATCAAACAATCAATAGTATAAAAACTGTTGATTCCACAGTCCCCTAGGTATTAAAATTTCGTTTAAAACTACATAAAGATAAATCTTTTTCGACCACTATTAAAGGCGTAGCAGACGTTTAAAAATTTTAACATCAGTCTTATGGGAATAAAAATCTAAGGTGGCGGGTACTAAAGATTCTTAAAAAATATTCATTCTAATTTTAATAATATTTTGCTGTTACATTATTTATTGTATCATGTTGGCTAATTCTCATGCAACAAAATAACTAACCAAAATGTGTTCGATGTCATAATCATGGGAAACAATGACCTTTAATTCTTAACACAAATGAAAACGTTAGATTTGTATTAAGTGTGGATGAAAACCAATCAGATTAGAATCTAATAAATTTGTTTGTATGTATAGATAGTCAATAATTCTCTCAGATGTCGTAAATAATTTGATATTTTATATAAAGTTGAATTTTAAAATTTGTTTAGGGCCTAACCTAAAAACAATTTTTAAGCTCAAGTGAAGAGTAACTACGGATTATAGTTTTAGATATAGACATTTTTATTAAAAAAAATAATGACTGCAATTCTCTCAATCGCTATCTTGTAATCAACTCTAATTGCCATTTTAAATTAACTTAAAAAAATTATTAACAGAGGGATTTCATATTACACTTTTAAAGGTGAATAAAAACTAAATTAGTTTGCTACGTCATCGCTATAAATGGCGGCCTCCCCTCCCCTCGCCCCCCCCCCCCCAACTGTGCGGTAGTACAACTTTCCCAAAAACATCGACCCGCCAGTGAAAAACATCTTTTGACGCTGCCATGGGTGGGGGAGGGGGGAGAGCTTGTCTGAAATGCGAGCGTCCTCACACGCTTCGTAATTTTTAATCTCTTAAGTTTTCTTAAGGGTTTACATTTTCATATATATGTAAGTAAAGGCTTCGTACATATTTTGTATTCAATTATACTCTTATTTTCAGTTTTTCGTTGTTTCGTTTCACTTCGCCACACGTTATAAATAATTTTGATGATGGGACATGAAGAAGTGACGAAGCGAATAAATGAGTGATAATCCAGCTTAATGATAATTATCAAACCTCTGGATTTGTTCTGTAGTTGGGTGTAGGATAGAGTAGAGTATAGAATATAATTCTTATGTCACAATACTTTAATAGCGGTACTAAGTTGGAGAAGGTAGGAGTAGGATATTGAGATTCCGGACAGGGTCGAGGTGCGCCGATGGTCAGTTTGAGATTTGCCTTTAATTCGTTGCTTGTTAGTGTTAATAATTATTACATTTACTGTTTAATACTGTATCCATATTTAAAGTCAACTGAAGAATAACAATTTGGTTTGTCGTATCGATATGCAGTTTTTTGCACGAAAAACATTTGCTCATTTTTCATACGACTGCAAGCTTAACAGCCATTTTCTGGCCCATTATAGTCCGAAAAGGTGGCATTTATTATAGCCAACGAGGTTAAATAGATAAAATAGTGCTCAACACATGTTAATTTTTGTCCCCTGTTGATTTGCGCCATGTTACCCATAATAAACCCGCTTTTCGCCCTAGTGATAAAAATTACTACAGTATTTATACAGGGCTTTTCCCACAGTTTAAATAACAACATACCGTACCTAACACTTATATTTTATTTGGAATGAATTAGTAACAGCGTGGCAGAAAAACATGGGGAAGAGGCCAACCGACTGACCATCGGCGGATCGGCGCACCTCGACCCTGCCCCTCCGAGGGTAGACGGTAATCCGCTGTGGAATGCCCTGACCATCGGCGCACCTCGACATCTCCCGAGATTCCTAGCTGCAAGGTTTAGTTATCGCACAAACGACATGTTTCTTTATTGGCGTTCTTTCGCTTCGCCAGAATACTTGAGTATCATGCTACTATGCTATACTACTTTCGTGTCATCTGAACTAGGCAATTATATTATATCGTGACAATTAATTAATTGTTTGCTTACATTTTAACTATTTATTATATATAAATAGTTAACCAAACGCTTTATGGATTAACTTTTAATGATGAGTGTTAATAAAATATCTCTTTGTTTACGTTTTAAGAACAAAAATGCTATAGAACAATATAACAAGTTACTTTTCACAGAATTAATAGTCACAGCGATAACAAAATTATCATATATGCCATGATCAATCA
Source organism: Neoaliturus tenellus (assembly GCA_030545055.2). Lineage (NCBI taxonomy): Eukaryota > Metazoa > Arthropoda > Insecta > Hemiptera > Cicadellidae > Neoaliturus > Neoaliturus tenellus. The sequence goes on along the minus strand of CM061531.1, from coordinate 335,050,664 downwards.
ACCAGGCTATAACAGCAGTGTTTACTGTAATACGTAAAGGTAAAGTGAAAACAAAGAACATTCTTTCTCCCTTACTTTTTCTTATCTTTTAAGTATTCCCCAACCAGTGTCAGAACACAAAGCCATAAAATTGTAGCTAATACATTTGTGTAAGTGTCAACGATCTGAAAGGGTGCCAGAAACCTATAGAGATCACACCTGATCATAAACAAGCCATTACGGACTTGTGAACCAAAAATAAGATATCTTTGTGATCGACTCAAGATCCTTCTATACAAGAGACCTCTTGTTTAAAAATCCTTATTTCAACCAAATCGCAAGTAGTAGCATAGTTAATTTTTCTATGGTACAGTAGTAGCATTGACTATGTACACTGTCAATGGTAGTAGCCTGCCATAGATCAGTTAATACCTTGCCACAAATAAACTAACTAGACTAATGCTAAGTGATTCTTAAGAATATCAGACTCCAATAACAATGTGTTGGATTGAATGAATGACGAACAGTGACAAAAATTAGTTTATCAAACAAAAGAGAATGGACCAGCGTGTTATAAAAAGTAGTTAGGAAACTTAAAGTCATGAAAGAAACTGCGTTTTTACCTTTCTCAGAGTGAGCGAAGTGAGTTGTATAGCATGCAAACCCCCTCAACCCCTCACCCCAATACAACGTGCAGGTTGCCTTTAGCTAGATCCACGTTCGAAACTCCCGCGTACGTTACATTGTTCCTACTTGCCTTTTCCACTTGTTGAGATACTCGTTTAAAACTAGCGTTGGGGGGAGGGAGAAGAATGAATGCACGACTGTTCGAGAGGTTATGTGCGTGCATCCCCCGCACAATGTTTTAGCGTAACAGAATACATATTGGGTCAAGAGATTGGGAGAAAGAATTAATATGTTCTGAATACAAAGAAGGGATTGCTGTATTTGGTCACTCACAATAAACCATAAACCACAATATATGTCATAAACCTTGTATGTAGATTGTATGTAAGGTACCGTACTTTTGTGGTAAGAATGACCAAATTCGTTGGTTGGTCAATAACTTAAAAAGTTTTGTGATTCATTTTGAAGGAACTTCATGAAATGCGTGAGCGGATTGCATTGTAGGGCAAAAGAGTGGCACATTGTATGGCCCAAGACTGAGTCGTGTGATTCATTGCGTTATGAAACATTCCTCCCTACTCATTAGACTAAAACTATAACTGAAGTTCTATATTTGATGGATTAATTAACAGGTGTCAATTTTATGCAATTTAACCGAAGAATGTCACTTTAATTTGATCGGTTTATTGTTAAGTGACTAAAGTGATACTTGATTACGTGTTTAGTTATTTAAACTTACGTGATTAGGTTAATGAGTGAATGAAAGTAACTATAGGGTGAGGTGTCCTTGATTAAATGATTAAAGTGAGAAGGCTAACCATGAGTGAATGACCAGAGCGATGAGTTAGTCGAAGAGTGAGTGGGGTTTGTGACTAGAGTGAGTAGGCTAAACATGAGGGACCAGAGTGAGTAAGAAAGTCAATGAGTGAGGTAGTGACTAGAGTGAGCAGGCTCAACGTGAGGAGTAGAATGAGTGAGTAAGTCAATGAGTGAGGTAGTGACTAGAGTGAGCAGGCTCAACACGAGGACTGGAGTGAGTGAGTAAGTCAATGAGTGAGGTAGTGACTAGAGTGAGCAGGCTCAACGTGAGGACTAGAATGAGTGAGTAAGTCAATGAGTGAGGTAGTGACTAGAGTGAGCAGGCTCAACATGAGGACTAGAATGAGTGAGTAAGTCAATGATTGAGGTAGTGACTAGAGTGAGCAGGCTCAACACGAGGACTAGAATGAGTGAGTAAGTCAATGAGTGAGGTAGTGACTAGAGTTAGTAGGCTAAACATGAGGACCAGAGTGAGTGAGTAAGTCAATGAGTGAGGTAGTGACTAGAGTGAGCAGGCTCAACACGAGGACTAGAATGAGTGAGTAAGTCAATGAGTGAGGTAGTGACTAGAGTGAGTAGGCTAAACATGAGGACCAGAGTGAGTGAGTAAGTCAATGATTGAGGTAGTGACTAGAGTGAGCAGGCTAAACATGAGGACCAGAGTGAGTGAGTAAGTCAATGAGTGAGGGAGTGACTAGAGTTAGTAGGCTAAACATGAGGACCAGAGTGAGTGAATAAGTCAATGAGTGAGGGAGTGACTAGAGTTAGTAGGCTAAACATGAGGACCAGAGTGAGTGAGTAAGTCAATGAGTGAGGTAGTGACTAGAGTGAGCAGGCTCAACACGAGGACTAGAATGAGTGAGTAAGTCAATGAGTGAGGGAGTGACTAGAGTTAGTAGGCTAAAAATGAGGACCAGAGTGAGTGAGTAAGTCAATGAGTGAGGTAGTGACTAGAGTGAGCAGGCTAAACATGAGGACCAGAGTGAGTGAGTAAGTCAATGAGTGAGGTAGTGACTAGAGTGAGCAGGCTCAACACGAGGACTAGAATGAGTGAGTAAGTCAATGAGTGAGGGAGTGACTAGAGTTAGTAGGCAAAACATGAGGACCAGAGTGAGTGAGTAAGTCAATGAGTGAGGTAGTGACTACAGTGAGCAGGCTCAACACGAGGACTAGAATGAGTGAGTAATTCAATGAGTGAGGGAGTGACTAGAGTTAGTAGGCTAAACATGAGGACCAGAGTGAGTGAGTAAGTCAATGAGTGAGGTAGTGACTAGAGTGAGCAGGCTCAACACGAGGACTAGAATGAGTGAGTAAGTCAATGAGTGAGGGAGTGACTAGAGTTAGTAGGCTAAACATGAGGACCAGAGTGAGTGAGTAAGTCAATGAGTGAGGTAGTGACTAGAGTGAGCAGGCTCAACACGAGGACTAGAATGAGTGAGTAAGTCAATGAGTGAGGGAGTGACTAGAGTTAGTAGGCTAAAAATGAGGACCAGAGTGAGTGAGTAAGTCAATGAGTGAGGTAGTGACTAGAGTGAGCAGGCTAAACATGAGGACCAGAGTGAGTGAGTAAGTCTATGAGTGAGGTAGTGACTAGAGTGAGCAGGCTCAACACGAGGACTAGAATGAGTGAGTAAGTCAATGAGTGAGGGACTAGAGTTAGTAGGCTAAACATGAGGACCAGAGTGAGTGAGTAAGTCAATGAGTGAGGTAGTGACTAGAGTGAGCAGGCTCAACACGAGGACTAGAATGAGTGAGTAAGTCAATGAGTGAGGGAGTGACTAGAGTTAGTAGGCTAAACATGAGGACCAGAGTGAGTGAGTAAGTCAATGAGTGAGGTAGTGACTAGAGTGAGCAGGCTCAACACGAGGACTAGAATGAGTGAGTAAGTCAATGAGTGAGGGAGTGACTAGAGTTAGTAGGCTAAACATGAGGACCAGAGTGAGTGAGTAAGTCAATGAGTGAGGTAGTGACTAGAGTTAGTAGGCTAAACAGAGTGAGTGAGTAAGTCAATGAGTGAGGTAGTGACTAGAGTTAGTAGGCTAAACAGAGTGAGTGAGTAAGTCAATGAGTGAGGTAGTGACTAGAGTTAGTAGGCTAAAAATGAGGACCAGAGTGAGTGAGTAAGTCAATGAGTGAGGTAGTGACTAGAGTTAGTAGGCTAAACAGTCAATAAGTGAGGGAGTGACTAGAGTAAGTAGGCTAAACAGAGTGAGTGAGTAAGTCAATGAGTGAGGTAGTGACTAGAGTGAGCAGGCTAAACATGAGGACCAGAGTGAGTGAGTATGTCAATGAGTGAGGTAGTGACTAGAGTGAGTGAGTGAGTGAGCGACGCAGCAGCAGGGTGCCCGGTCTACGTCATCAGGTCGGCTTGTACAGTTCAGTGTTGTAGTTGTGTCGATCGATTCTCCGCCCTACAGTTAACTCACTCAACAGTCTGAGGTTCGAACTTCTTGGCTGTAGCTATAACGGAAATTTGTTTAAAATACATTTTATGTCATTTTGTTCCCTTTAAAATTTTAGTTCTTAAACTTTCATTATGTGAATCGATTTACACATTATTGTACGTCGCATACATCACTTACTCTTTTGCCAATCTACAGAAATTACATAATTCTATAAATTGATCAATTAATGATCAGTCGTTAGTCATCATTGACTAGAAAAGCAATTTTTAATTTTCCTACGTAGTCTATGCGGGGTAACATAATATTTCAACTCAAAGTACAATTTGGACCACCGAGTTTTAATCATAATTTTTTATCAACCCCTTATGCATTTTTTTACATATCTGTTTAAATTCTGTTATCATTGTTTTTGCCTGGGTAAATGTTAAACAAACAGAAAATTTTAAAACCTTTCGGACATTTTTTCATCCTATTGAACTTGAGTGTTTTCAATGTACGTTCACAGCTAGTTCTTTTTTAAATGTTAGTTTACATGTCTCCTTGCGTTCCCATGAAATCTTCTCTTGAGTAAATATACCTTGATTGAAAACCATGACGATTAAAAAGAATAAAATTAATTGAAATATATTTTTTTACGAGAGCTGGTTTTAATCTATTTTAATTTTAAACATTTTACGGAGAGCGCGATCATAGGTTGGTTGTTTCACATTACGTTACCGAGACGTAAATACTCAAGTAGCAGCACAATATGAACATGATGGGGGAATATTACTCTCTTGCCACCCCCACACCCTCCTCACTGCAGTCTAGTCTAACTCAACTTGTAAAAAATTGTGACCTATTTTCATGTCCTCCAGTATAGGGTTTCGTCAAGTCTTATATCCGCCTCAACTAAACAGATGCATAATTTAATGGATTCCATCTCCGATTCTTTGGAATATAAATCCCATTCTTGTTTCAATGAAAAAGGGTTTCCAGACTTTCGGAGGTTACGGTCGTCTACTTCAATAATTGTGTGTCGGTTTCATCTCATCAAAAGTTCACGGCTGTCTCTGATTTTCTGCATGTTTTACACTAACCGAAACTAAATTTTAATTTTAAGATTCGACACATAAAAAATACCGTTATAGTAGAAAAATAAACTTACACTGAAATAAAAAAAATTGCCCAGAACTCGAAAAAAATAATGGAATGAAAGATTCATTTGTGCGCTTCGTGATTTTTATTTGTATATTACAAAAAAAAATAAATAAATAAATAATAATAATAATCGTATGGCTTTTAGTGGAGGGAGATCAGCAATTAACTGATAGTTCTCCTCGCCTGAAATGCCTGCACTTTTTTGTTTTCTATGCAGGTGGACCAACGGCTTAACGTGACTTCCGAACCACGGGAGCGGCCGAACGATCTTTTTGTCCCCGAGCCGGGAATCGAACCCGGACCCGCTGGGTGATTTTTATATTGAAAAGAAAGAACCAGGTTAACCTAGCCTTGCTCGTTGGTTTTAATTGACTTTTTTTATAGTATCATGGTAATAAAGCTATTAAATATCCAACAACAACCAACTATACCTCTTCACAGTTAACAGCTAGCTGTTTCAAAAAGACTGCTTAACATTAATGTTCCTTTATTTATGTTTGCCATTTGTTGTTTTTTCCTTACCAAAATAGCAACCCATATAAGACCAATGTTAAAAATTACGATTTTCATACTTAAATTTAAACCAAATTAGATTTTTCCTGGGATAAAGGCTGTTTCTAAATTCATTTTCGGGCTAAACACTCTTAAATGCAAAGTTTAAGCAAAATCTACCCGCTAGATTTCGAGATCGTGGAACACACATCTCTTCAGACAGTGCTCGTATTATAGTATAGGATTCTTAGAATTCTTAAAACTTAAGCTAATTTAGTAGGCTACATAATTAAATTCGTTATTAGGGCATACGTGTTCATGTTAGTTTATGTTCAACTTGTCATACACAAATGTACAGCATTAGAAATTTCAAGAAAATATTTATAAATAACGAATAGTAGAAACTAGAAAGTTGTCAGTGAAAGTAATTCGGGCAGCAAATATGATCTAGTTCAGTCACCAGACGCTCACTTGCCTGATTGGACATTGAGATAAGTCTCATTGAAACCCGTAAGAAATCAAAGCACGCGGGCCATTTCGTACTTTTTAACGAAATTTTCGAATATTTTAGATTGCATGATGTTCTTTTTGTAACACATAACACTTAGGGAGTGCAACAACATGACATAATGCAGAAAAGTTTGCGACTTTTGACCTTTTTAAACAAAATAAAGGTTTTATACCTTTTTACACAACTTTCATTTTAACACTCAATCATATTTAGAATTTTCATAGCCTGGGTTTTCCACGTAAAAAGTTTTTTTCTATTTTTGCACAGTTTTGCGAAATAAAAATGTTATTGATTACAATCCTCTATTTTTAAATAGGTTGTTGTATAGATATTTTAATGATAACAAGCCTCTATCGTTGTAAGTTAATATTAATACACAATTATTAATATAACGTGTTTTATACATAGCCAAATTTTATTTTGAATTATTTTAGTGATGCGGGGTAACTTTTATTATGGTTTCTATTAACAACCCCTATCAAGTAGTTTTATCATTGTGAAGAAATTATTATTAAAAGAAAAGCAAAGCTACAAACCGGACTTGAATTGAAAAATTAGCCTAGTTAAAAAATTTTAGAAAATCAAAACTTTGCAGTAAAACTATATGTTCATTAGATTTTAATGAAAAGTTTGATCGCCTACAATTTTTGAACGAGATATCCATTTTTATATTGTATACATAATTTAAAGACCTATTTTATTCTTTGACATTTTGCTCTAAATTAAATATTTATTAGAAAGCTAGAGGCAATAATTGAAGTTCTTTTTTAGCCCCCTATGTATAACATGGAACAAACTTTAGTTTCCTGTCCTCAGAAAAAATCAGTAAAATGAAAAATATTCAAGAATAAAAATGTTTTTAAATTACGTTTTAAGAACATTTCGTTAGTGAAAATTACCATTTATTGATGCATCAATAGGCCTATATGCATTTTCCAGTATCAGGGTGTCTACTGGTCACCGAAGTCACCAAAAGTCACCGAAAGTCACTGATTTTAGTTAATGGTCACCAAAGTCACCAAAAAGTCACTGATTTTAGTTAATGGTCACCGAAGTCACCAAAAAGTCACTGATTTTTCTTTAAAATGGAAGAAAAGTCACACATTTTAGTATAAATTGCGAAAATAATGCGATTAGAAGCAAAAGTTTTGCGACTTTAACAATTTTCCCCCAACATTTTCTATCTAAGAGGCGGAAAAGTCACTGATTTTTAACAATTTTCACCCCCAAAAGTCCACCAAAAAGTCACTGATTTTTATATCTCTTTAGCAGTAGACACCCTGAGTATGGATGACAAATAATAAAAACAATATATAGAAACTTGATGTTATTAGAAATAATGTTCTTAAAACGTTGTGCAAAGACATTTTAAAAACTGGCAATCAAAGTTTGCCAAATATTATTCTTGGGACTGAAAATGAACTTCAATTGCCTATAGCCATTGACTATGTACACTAACATACATAGTCGATACTATAGCTTTCTAACCATTAGGTTTAGAGAAAATGCCAAAGAATCATATGGTCTTTAAATTATGTATGCAATCCAAAATTGGCATAAAATGAGTTTTACTATTTAAACATAATAAACTTACCCCCACACCCTGATATTGGTGTAGGGGTTGAACATTTTGACACATCAACCGTTTTCTCATTTGGTCACAAAGGCTTCCCCTTAAGATAATATCGCTATCTGCAGCAGTTAAAAATGGGAAGGGGTGGGACTTTTAAGACCACTATGTATAAATGGTAGTGGTATGTACAGTACATGGCCGGGGTGCGGCGAGCAGCGCAGCCCGACGGTACCGTGATATTCCATCCCGTCGTCATGGCAACGGTGGTGGAGCGGAGGGGTGGGGGGGGGCTGTTTAATTAATAGTATTACTAAACTTGGTTTTTAATATTAAAATACGGAAAACTGATCGGAATCGAGTGTACGAGTTTTGTGTGTCCATTGTGATAAAATGTGACTGTTCAAGTGTCAACACAGCTGAATCACTTTGTTATAACGGGTAAGTTTTTATTCGATTTTAAAATACGTTTTCCTTTCAGTTTTCTTGAAATTATAATGAATTTGTTGCCACGGTGTAAAAGGTATGGTGTGGTGACCTCTCTTGAAGTAAAAATGTCCTCTATTTTAAATAATACGAAGAATTAACAGAACCAATAATAAAATCTGTTAGGTAATTAATTTTTATTAATATATTTTAATTACAGTAGTATAAAAGTCCGATGGCGTGTATTTAATTCGGCTGTGATTGATCGATTGCATTTTTAGGTGAATTTGCATAAGGGATGTTGATGAAATGAAGTACTGTAATAAAGTAAAAGGTTAATAAAGTAAAGTGTTTGATTCTTGCGTTTTAAACCATTCGGTACAAAGTTAACCGTCCACAAAGTCGACTGTTGTAAGCAATGTTTTGAAGCACCGAAATTACCGAATGACGATCCTGTTCTGCATAAAAAGTTTTATCTTTAATGACATTAATTTTGAACAATATAAGGTACAGATTTTATCTTTAAAAAGTTAAGCTGGATGTGAAAAATATATTGCATATTGCTGGTACTGAAATGTAATGGGTTGACGTTATTATGCATCAATTAACCTTTTGATTATAAATCAAATTAAATAAATTCTCCCTTTCATTAAAATTAATGGCGTTATAGTGTTGTTATTAATGCCCGAAAAACAAATTTATTCAAAATATCACACACTCCTTCGCCATCCCTCCAAGGAAAAAAACCTAGACAGTACATTCGACATACCCTCAAGGCTCTCGATTCATTTTTCTCCATTACTTTATGTGTGGAGCTAATTAAAAACTCAACATGTTTATAACAACATGTAGGGGATTTAACGCCCTTACTCTGCATAATCTGAAATAAAAGTCAAACAAATTAATTTTAGTGCTTACATTTTTTGCAATAATGTCTTATCAGTATATCCTGGTAAAACTAACTTCTAATTAAATTCAAATTTTTAGCGGTTCTATAGAAATTGTAATTAATTCTATGGATAATTTCCGAATTCAGAGCTGTATACTGTGCTTCATCGCTAACTTATACTAGTAATTTTATAAAATAAAAATAAAAACTAATTAATTGAACAAACATAAACGCGGCGCTGACCATCAACTGTGTTTTACCGAACGAAGAAGGTTTAGAAATTGTCTATTGAGCTGTATTATTGTGTTTTGTTTCATTGTTTATTGATGGCTGTTTCCTGATAAGATTTTTATCATGCTGGTTCCATGTTTTATTTTATACTTCGCACTATTTAAGATCGGATTGTGATGGCATTTAGCCATCAGTTTATCATTTATCAGTTCAGGTTCGAAACTTATATAGCAGACTTACGAGTTTTCCTATCAGGGTGTGTATACTGGCTACTTTCTCTGGGTTCTATAGGTAAATTAATATTGCGTTTGCCTAACCATCATGGCATTACACGAACACATTCAGCCACTTGTAATGCATTAAATGGCCCAAGATTTTTATGAAGAAAAAAATTTATCTTTAAATTTCTATGGGTATTTGATGAATGCCCAGGTCTGCTGCGACTGGTTTTGATTCATTTTGACATTTTTATTCATCCCGGTTGCAATTCTGTAATTGTTTTGCGCGGGATGTCAAAATTAATTATTGGCTCTACCTCGCGACTTACATAAGCTGTCAAATTATTTCTTCTTCTTCCCTCGACGGACGTCCAGCGCTCCCTAGTGAAGTAATACAAGTCTGTCGCCAAGTCGGTCCTGTAATAGACGAAGAGTGCCCGACCGACGTACTGTTTTATTATATGATAAAAAATTGTATGGATCCAGTGTTTTCCTCAAAAGTTAATGTTTGAAAGACATTATTTTGTGGTCTCCGGTCGTAACCTTTTTGTCTAAGACTGAAAAAGGGAAAATGTAAAAAAAAAATGGTTCATGGGATTTTTACGGTTTGATAAATAAATGAGTCTTGCTGAAAGCCCCGGAAATCTTTTTAATGATATCATGCCATTAACTAAAGGGAATTTCATATAACGAAGGAAGATATTTTTAATTCAATGGATTAAGACAATATACATTATTCAAAATAACTGTCCATTAATTGAAAAATAAAAATAGTTTTACACTTTATTCGTGAACTACGTCATGTTTTTGTTGTTTGTATGGCCAATATTTTAAACCCGTTTTTAGAACAATTATGCTCGCAATAGAAACTGCCGTAAATAAAAAATAGGAAACAGATAAAAGGATTACCATCCCTCCTCCCACTTTACTTGAAAATGAGCAAAAGTGGTTTGTTATTTCAGTTTTGACCAATTTCCATATTGCCACGAAAAAACACACACAAATCAGATATGGAAGAAAAAAGAATTGCCATAAAATATGAAGAATACAGCGCAAATCATAACAGTTTAAATACGGAAATGTCACAAATCTTTAATACCTAAAACGTCGGAAATATATTTGTTGAATATCATCCAACTGATGGACCGCATAGTGTTAATTAGTGAATTTGACGCTAGCGTGAACCACAAAGAGACATAAGTTCATAACATGGCCCCTTAAATATGGGTTTTGGCGTTACATTATAAAATACATCTGTTGTGTAGATTAACCAATTTCGGAAAGTTAAGTAGCCTAAACCGCAAGGAAAACTCCCTTGACTGAACTAAAAGAGAGAAATATTCTGCATTGTTTAGTTTGTTGAGTACTTTGAAATGTTTTCAGCTGCAAAGAGAACAAATCATTAGCGTAGTCCTTCAATAAAGTATCTTAAAGATCTTATGAAATTAAAGTTGTGTCACTCGTCTTTATAAAAAAAGTCTTTAACGTGGATACACTTAATTAAACATGCAGAAAATGCAGAAAAATAAAACTAACGATCAAGTTCATTGTTTGTGCGATTAACTTAATTCGATTTAGTATTCTGTTGGGAAACATAATGCACAGTTCTTGTTAGAGGCCAATAGTTTCGTATTACAAAAACCTGCAACGTAAAAGAATTAATCGTACATATACTGTAAGACATACGTAAATTAAGTAGAAATTTTTGTACTTTTACACGATGATTTAGTATATTTAGTTGTATGTTCCATCCTAGTCGCCAATACCGGTATTCCTACCATTACTCTCCCGTTGCTCGAAGCAGCCTGATGCATTCTCGTCTTTCCCGCGTGACATACAGTGTGACGTCGCACTGAAATGCGTGACGTCATTTTAGTGACGTTGTCCCGCAACACCCACAAAGCGTGACCAACATCACATTTTGCTTCTTAGGCGATAAAAAATCTATTTGTCTTGTCAAGTTTAAAAGAAATATAACTTTGATCATTGTGTTGTAGGCCTACTATTAATCTCCAGTACCGTGTTTACCGAGCCTTGCTCGTTGGTTTAAATTACCTTTTGTTACAGTGTCATGGTAAAAAAGCTGTAAAATCCACACCAACAACCAACTATACCTCTTCACAGTTAACAGCTGTATAAAAAACTGCTAAAAATTAATGCTTCTTTTTTTTTGTTTACCTGTCGTTATTTCGTTACCAAATAGCAACCCATAAGGCCAATGTTAAAAATTACGATTTTTAAAATTATTTTTTAAACAAAATTTAATTTTTCTGGGGTTGGTGCTGTTTCTAAACTGTTTTTGGTCGAAATCACTCTTAAATGCAAAGTTAATCTACCCGCTAGATTTCGAGATCGTGGAACATACATTGCTTCAGGCACTCCTCATATTATAGTAGCATTGACTATGTAGACTAACGTGAGTAGACTTCTCATAGCATCTAGGCATGTTTGAAACCTGTTGACGGTGGTGCGATCTTGTGCGGCGTACATGGAAGTAGGCCTATACACGAGTCATAGGCAAATCAGTACAACCACTCTTCTCAATCAATAATTACACATTTTATAATAGAGGTTTTTGTTTATGTTGTGATGAAATGGTTTTGCAACACTGTAAATTCAGCTAAATAATAACATCATCGATGGCAGCGACTCTGGCGCCGCGTACAAAAAACTTCCAAATTTTTGCCACAAACTAAATGCATCGGATGAGAGGTCTATTCACGTTAGTGTGTACATAGTCAATGTTAGTAGTCATTATCAAGCTGTTTGAGAAGGATGATACAAATGTTCCCGACCAGAGATTTCTGAATTGCTTCCAAATACAGCCCCGATTTCAGGACCAAAAATATCTAATATAAGATTCTAAGAATGAGCCCATACAATGCAATTAAAGCGGAAGGTTTTTAATTTAAGAGTTAAGATTGCTGAAAATCCGAATCGATACATAATTAACCGTGGTGTGTTGCGTATTCTGCGCGATTATCTTTCACTGTAATGTTTAATTCACCTGTGATTTCTTCTCGTAGTCTATATCTTAGCTCAATTATTTTACTACTATAGTACATTCCTCATTGTTATTTTTCTCGCGTATTGATATATCTGCAATGTATTTTTTCAATTGGACACGTTTTTGTATTTTCGAGATCCCAATTTTTCGTGAGTGTTTTTTCCGCCTATCAGCCAGTGAAAATATCTGTAATAATCACCGTAATTAATAGTCCTGCAAAAGTTTGTGCTTCAACTAACTTTGGTAGGCTGTAGAGCTCATTTAGAATCTGAAGGTCGCCAACGCTATCCTGAGAAAAGTTAGTGGCTTTTTTGGAAGTTAAAAACTGGAATCAGCCTTTGTTAATCGGGTTATTAATTAATGATCCTGGCAGCTGGTATGGGCTTAATCAGCAACAAGCTGCTGCTCGCCTGATCCGTTCAGTCACCCTTCAGTCATATGCACCTTAAAATAAGCACCACAGTGCATCGATGTTAAGTAAGTGTCATGCGCAAGATAGTAAATGTAATACAGTACCTAAGTCCTTGTTTTGAATAATGCTCTGAAGCTGGAGAAAATGAAGTTTAGTTGTGAAAAATAAAGCCGCACGAATAATACCTTTGATTAAAAAAGTTAATATAACATTGTATGCTATTTCCTCATGTATACGGTACGTCGAAGTAAAGCGTAGTTTTACTCTTCTTCGCTTGTTTGTAGTGTACTTTTACTATACAAATCCACCGTGTTTATCTCTGAAATAATTTGTGTCAGATTTACTTTCATACCCTTCGAAAGTTTAACAACATTTCTAATTCATGGCGCTATTTATAGAATTACTATGTTCTATCTGTCCGTATATGCCCTTCGTACGTCTTCGGTTGACCACAAAATACTGACTCTGAAAGTATTTATACGAATGAAGCTGCAAACTCGCTCAAGGTGATACGGTAGGGACGGGTTGCCGTGTTGCTGCGTTGCTGTGTTGAGTTGCCTCGTGTACCGTTGATACCGTAGGAGGGGAGGCATTTCTTATTTTGCCTCCAAGAATTATTACAATGAACTGCTCCTGGTCTTAACGAATCACCAATTTGGAGTAGAATTTAAAACTTTATGTTTTTACAAAGCTCTTGAAGTACATTTTGCCTCTACTAAATTTTAAATTATGTTGTGGCCTAATATTTCTTAGTTTTGAGATTTCTTTCATTCATTACTTTTGTAGTGTACGATTTGAGTTGAAAAGTTGTGTTTGGGAATACCTGCCCTCAAATGAAAACGATATTTATTTATTTATTATTTATTGTTTATGTGCGTTTAATATTTACGATTATTAGGTTTAACTACTTATTTGTACACCCACACTATTTATAGGCTATGCCATGTATGTTTTTACTTTGTTTGGGGAATTATTTGCTTTCTATTAGTGTATAATAATTCAAACAATTCTCGGGTAGTGAAATGTTTTAGTGACGATCCCTCCAAACAACGACTGTTACAGCAAAAGAAACCTTAGGCAACTTTTTCTGTTAAATATTTTACAGTTTTACATTAAATAATAATTCTGCCAACGGTTTATTCCCTTCAATACATGTTGCATCGACTGTAGTCTTATAAACCTTTCCCTTTCCGCTCTAACCGCTAGTTTTGGCATTCGGCCGAGTTGTACCATATCGTTGAGGTTGCTGAACACTAAATTTAACCGTGGTTCTTATTCATATTAACATACAATGTATACACTTCAAACTGCCTTTAATAATAGATTGTGTTTCAATAACACTTACATTTATAAGTTAGCAGACTTTTTTTTATATTAGTCCTTTTACAAATTTTGTTTTGTCAAGTTACGAGTATTTCATATGTTTGTAGAAAACTTTGTCCTCGCCGTCAGTGTAAGAAACAATTCATTTTGAAAAAATATAGCTTACGCGTTGATTCTGTGACGGAATAATTATAAAGCTAGATCGCCCATAGGTCGGAATTCGACCAAAATGTCTGTTGATCCGGACCCAATTAGTTTATAAAATACTAGCTGTTACCCGGCAGGCCGTAACCTATAAAGGTTTTTTTTGCCCTGTACGTGAGTTCGTTCGCTGCGCTCACTCGCCTCAGTCCATAATATTATCTAGTTTTTACTACCAATCTCCCACCAATACTTTAAATGGGAACTTCTCCCAATACTTGAAATGAGAACAGCCGTTCATGGAATTAATTACAAACAAACATTTCATGCCATATGTTGTGTTCATAAACAACTCAGACCAAAATCTCCAAAAAACTTGACAAAACTAAGGGCTTAAAAACCTTCTTTATGAAATTTTACATATATGTTCCAAGTTTTATGAGAAACGGTCCAGAGGTTTCCGAGTCCATCAATCAAAAAATATATAAATATACAATAATACAAACATCCTCTTTTATAAATACTGTATACATTGTTTAACTGAAACATTTGGTCTTCCTAATGACAACAGCTGACTAATTCAGTCAATTACCCTTCTTCCACAAGATTAACATTGAATCTTTGAAAGTCTGTTGGGTGTAGAACTAGGGGACTATCTGAATCATAATGAGATTCTGCTCATCTACAGGCCACTAAATTTTTTTAACGGTATTCGCGGATTGTATCCTACAATGCACACAAGCTGAGAAAAAAAGGGGAGAAATGCTTTCTTATTAAATATATTGTGGAGATTAGACTCTAGTTCTCCTCTAAAATTATTTGTTAACCTCAGTTGTAAAAAGTCCCAATGTCCTACATAATATATTTCAAGGGTTGTGTATAAGGTACAGAGATCCTCGTATTTTGATTTGAAACCCGGCTTTAAAAGTAACGTTGGTGGCACTGACAAATTCGACGTCGCACAATTTTCCTTCTGACATTAGGGTGCGCTTAGTTGGCTTCAATGTTTATATTTTATAAAAACAAATGAAAAATTTTAAAACGACGAATTAGAGTTAGAGGTACTTATATTGATAATATATATTTTCCTTTAAAGATCCCCCCTCCTAATTCATAATTAAGCATTCTTTCCGTCAACCCTTTTCTTTTCCCTATAATTTGAAAAACTTTTAGGCATTCCCTAATCTATCAAAAAGGTTTCTATTCATGGATTGTATTTGTGTGGCCTCATTAGTTTACGTTTTTTGAAAACCTTGCACTGTCGTTGTAGCTCTTAATTGTCCAAGGATTTGGAATTTGTTACATTATTTTGAATTTGCACCATAACATTTTTTTAAAATGATTAAACAGAAATTTTTTTGTTAAAAATCCTATAGTATAATGCGATGACTGTCTGATGGGACGAGTGTTCCACGATCTCAAAATCTAGCGGGAATATTTTGCTTAAACTTTGCATTTAAGAGTGTTTCGGCCCAAAAATAAGTTTAAGAACAGCGTCAATCCCATGAAAATTTGGATTTGGTCTAAATTTAAGTTTAAAAGTCGTAATTTTTAACATTAGTCTTATGGGTTGCTATTTTGGATCGAAACAACAAAGAAAGGTATACGAAAATAAAGGAACACGAGGTGGCCCGTGCGCAAATTGCGCATTTTATGATTCTGTATATGAGTGAAGCTCACCTACAGTACGTGAATGTTGATTATGAAGTGACAGAGATCTATTTTTGTTTACTATCTGGCTTTTAAAATTCATCTGAAGGTAATCAGCTGTTAAATTACAATTCACCTTAAAGAACTAGCAATAAAAGTTGGTCAACATTTTAAAGCGCCCTCTAGAAATAAATCAAAGGCGAGGGGGTCGAAGCCCGAAATGATATGACCTTTTTAATTACGATTCGTCACTGCGCTATATCCTAAGCTTTAAAATGACACCACAATCTTAAAAATCGGTTCAGTAGGTCGAGAGAAAAAGGGACGTAACAGACGAAACCCTTATAGAAATAAGAAGATAGATTAATGTTGAGTAGTCTTTTTGAAACAGCTGTTAACTGTGAAGAGGTATAGTTAATTGTTGTGGAAATTTAATGGCTTTATTACCATGACACTACAACAAAAGTGAATTAAAACCAACGAGCAAGGCTCGGTTAACCTGGTACTTTACAACGCGTGTTAAGGCTCCTCTTGGCGCGTTTTTCTACCTTAACCAAACCGGTCGGCCGATCGGCCTTCAGCCTTTTCTTATTCTTTCTCTCCGTTTCGGATCCGATTCGCATCTTCGGCTCCGTTTGGGCTGCGTGTTCTTGTGTCAACAGTAAATATTTTAACACGTTATACTGGATTAGTAATTGATTTGCCTCTCGGAGAAACCCTTCATTCTATAACCTGTCGCCTGAAAGTAGGCCTACAGGGGATTCATTGGCATTTTACTACGCTTGTCCTGAAACGCGTTTCGCATGATATTCAAGCATCACGAAACAATAACAAATAAACATAAGAGTGTACTTTACACGTGCTTTAATTAGTAAACAATGAGACAAAGTAAATCTGCATGAAAATGTATTAATTACCAATCACGGATAGTTAAAAATGTAAATTTGTTATGGCAACGATCAATGAAGGCACCATTAATGATAAGATGTATTGTTGTTTGAAATTATTAGGCCTATACTTCCCTTGTCAAACTCGATCGTTATGAAACATAATTATGTCGTCATAAAGTGGATGCTCTCTTGGAAATTTGTTTGATGTTCGTGAATTTTGACTTTTTGAACCCGTTCATGTCATGAAACCAATGTGAAGAATAATAATTGCAGAACCAACTTTAAAAAATTAAACGGGCTATTGGACCTTTCTGATGCTAAAATTATGCTTATTCTTATTCTATAATTTTTCCTATTATATTTTCCAAACAGTACCACAGATTTGTCAAAAACTTACTTAAAATAAGGATTCACCTTTTGCTGCGCAATGCGTTGCGTGATTTATACAGTGATCAAATTGAATTTATAATTATAGTTGTTCGTTTTCTTTTATTCTGTTCTTTTTATGTGTTCCTCTGTTACAGTATACAAAGTTTACGGCGAACCGCTGATTAATTTACAATTTAATTGGATTATTTCCAAATGTTGATCTTAAGGATAGTCTACTGTAAATAATAACGAACTTATAAGAGACTCTCCCTAGTAGTACAAATATTGCAAATACTACTAATGGCATAAAACATTATTGCACGAATTTTTGACAAGTAAACGTTAAAATTTGTCATGAAATAAGGGAGGGGAGGCGTTTGGAATATGCTGGGATTATAAGGAGCGCGGAAGACGGAGGCGTAGAATAAAAATCGTTGAAAACTAATTTTCATCATAATTGGCTGATTATATATCACTATGTTAAGACGGGGGCCTCACATAGTGGGTGTGTTAACCTAAATATGAATGAGAGATGAGTGTAGGATGATTGTGGCCCGATCTTGTAGTCTTGTTACTGACTAAGGCCGACATTCTCCTTAGACAGGACTGTTAATTAATAGCCCAACAGCCAATAGTATCTAGGGACCTACAGTTTAACGTGGGATCCGAACCACAATTTCGACCTCATATATACGATTTGGTCTAATTATGAGGATGGTCTTAATGGATGAACTAGTATTCATTCACTAGTGCGGACGTTAATCCCCACTAGGGAATATCGCATTCACAAGCCATCGCTTATAACTATCGCTTGTATAATATCTAATTAATTAATTACTTGTTGATATGTGGCTACTATTTGGAACTTCGTAGGAATTTAATTGTAGTCCCGGGGCTTCCGAGCCTTTACTCGGCATTTAAACTTATAAAACTTGCAAGACGAGCTCGTTTGCTTCGGTCAGTTTTCAGGTCAAGGGCCACTATAGTTTAACATGTCGGTTTACTTCTAGTTATCACCTGATTTTTGTTCAATTTAGTCGCTACAAAAATCATAAGATAAAATGGGCTCTTTGAAGAGCTGTAGGACGGAACGAGGATTTTTCAAAGTCGTGGACCAGCTCCACTGATCCTGGTGGCCAAACCCCTATTTAAAAATAAAAAAATCATATTGCGGGAAAAAGGTCCGTACAAGCAGTGCTTTGGTTTTGAGTAAGATCTAATTCAATGCTTCATAACAGTTCCAGCACTGGTTCAGCAGTTCATTGAATCTGGTTTTGATGTGTAATCCTTCAAGCAAGTGTTGTTATTTCTACAAAATATCGTGAAAAACGCAGTACAATAAATCAACACACCTTTACTATAATAGTAGCTGACTAGTAGTATACACACTCAAGTAGTATACACTATTTTTGTACGCCCACCTTTATATTTTTACTGTTCTTTTTATGAGAAGTAACTTACATATAAACTTTGAAAAAAAAAATAGTGTTTACAACTTTTTCGTAGCTTCACTACAGCGAAAAACCTCACAATAGTGTTAGCAATCCCGTACTGTACTTTGTTAACGGTTGCGATTGTAATAGACACTCTCAAAGGACTACTGTAACTGTGCTGTGTACTGTTTGTTTTGCCGCATTTCCCCTCATAATGAATGTGCGTTTATGAACATCCGGACAACGTGACTGTGTGTCTCGGTGTCTTATTGGACAGCGCGCCGCCACGGAATGGATTGAGGGAGATATACTAATGATTACATTTTTTGACAGAACATCAAAGATTGACTTTCTGCCGACCAAGCGATTAAAAGTGATTTAAATCACGGAAGCACTCGCTTATTAGCCAATCCATACATTTTCTCACACAGTTAAAACTATTATTTTTTAATGTTTATTTTTTGCGTGAACCCTTTTTAGTTTGTAATAAATAAAGTATATTATTCAATTTTCCTTTAATCGATTAATTGTATGTCATTTTCAACCCCCAATTTAAAAACTACGCATTCTGCCTTAATGTGTTGGTATGTCAAGCAAGTAAAATGTAACAGATAATTTTCTTCAAAAGCTGGACTGTCTTCATTCAATTGAGTTAGTCATTTTTATGATAATTTTCAAGAGTCGGTTTACTTGATTTCTTTCATTGCCGAATCCACTTCACAGAAACTGTGTCTTTCGAACTGTGGATTATTGTTAAGTGGATACTACCATTTTCAGTGCAGTGTGTTTTTTCAGTTTACAACACAAATATTCCCGTTCTAAACTTAACATTCACTCCCAGAAACTTTCAAAGTAGTTCGACGGACTTAAAAAAAACATTGCAAGTTTGGATTTTTTCTTAAAACTTACTCCGACCATTGCAGCTGTTACAGTTATACACACTTGCAAGTTAATTAGCGAATAGTGTTTCTAATTATCTATCTGACAAAATAAAATAAAAAATCCCTAAGAAGTTGTTTATTTGACGCGCGCGCGCCGCATGTTGCCATTTTTTACCGCATAATGGTTTTATCGATTTACAACATTATTACAGCATTATTAATTCTTTCTGTCGCGTCCGTAATCGCCGGTCCTCCATTCTCCTTTGTTTCTCCGCGTAGCGCTTAAGCGCGTCCGCACTTTTAAACTATGTAATAGTTGAGCCGGCTCTCTGCCGCACGTTGTTTCGCGAACCAGGGAGGGAGCGGACGCCGACGGACAGAGTGGGGAAGAAAGCCGTTAGGATGTACAAGTAAAAAGGAGAAGGCGGCGCATGCGCGAAAGTGGCACATAGTAAGAGCCGAGGATTGGACGGAACCATTTCAACGGCCGGCGAGGGGTGTAGCGTAGATGTTATGCTCAAATAGTGCGCTGGGCGCGGCTTTATGATTCAAGGTCGTTTAACAATTTTTATTACGATTCACGTCAGCGTGGCCCAGAAGAAGAGTGAATGTAGATCGCACCGAGGGAGAAATCCCGTTGTCCACCGCGAAAGTACGTTGAACCCCTATGTAGGTGTTGCCGACTTTTATAGTTTATCGATTACAAGGTTGATTAAATTTCCACGGTCGGCGCGTAAATTGCGATTTCTGAATTCCCGTCGTCACTGGGACACGCGATCGCAACGAGGGCTTCGGATGTGATTGTCTCGCCGACCTTGAAGTAACAAATTGTAGGTCATTGCCAGCGACCGTCCGCGTCTGTGATTGATCTTTATATCGTTTACACCTGTCGTTTATTGCCCTCCCGACCGCCGTCAATCATTATGTCACTGGACGCCGAATAGTTCTGTTCAAACAGATACAATTTACGGATTAAATTATGTTACAAAATTATACCTCGACAAGTTTGTAGCAAGTCGCTGCGACCGCGGCACTTTAATTTTGTTGTATATAATATTATACGTCGTTACATTATTCAAGAAAACTATCTTTGCTGTTATTTTCGCAGTTTACATTGTTTTCCTCCGCCTTTCATCGGTTTAAATTTACAGACCACTTTAAATATTAAATTATTTACAGCGCGAATAAGTATGTTGCATATTTTGCATTGCCTGAAAACTATTAGTTTTACAAGTTAAACTTAGTAGTTTTCTAAAGCGATTTGAGTCGATTGGAAATTTTAGGACATGGTTGCCTACCTTATCTGGAATCTGGAAAAATAATTTTTTAAATGGGAAATCCCTTAAATATATAACTTGCCATATAAAAGCCGGAGAAATATTCTACTAATGTGTTTATTTCTCTGTGTTATTAAACTGTTTAGGAGTTATGATAGTCATTGTAGTAACGAAACTGTCAGCTTTATTGGTAGTTAATTTTCAACTTTCATTTTAATTAATAATAAAAAATATTTACAAGCAATCGGAAGCCGTTTCCAGCTTTTGATTTGATCCCGACGTAAATGTTTCAGGTATTATTTTTAATCTATTTTATTTTTCAAAAGTCAATATCCCTTTGCCCTTTATATAAATTTATAAAAAATTTGTTAATTTATTTTAAAAATATAGAAAAAACAAAAAATATGTGTAATTTGATGGTTCGACTTCTTTTGGGGTTGTAACACGGCAACACTTTTATTTTCACTAAAAACTTTTTTTATCAGATTTTTATTTTTTTATTTTCATGTTACACGCTACGTCATAATTTTATGGTCACGTGACCAGCAGTCGCCATCTTGGCACTCTTTGGCGTTTAGGTGCTGTTCGAGGGTTAGTGACGTCGACTTCGACTACAAACAAGTCGTTATAGTGTTTCTGTCATGATAATTCCAGTTCAGTGAAGATTGGGATAGTCCTTTGTTTATTTTAAGGTAATGTGCTGTGAAATTAGTACACTTTTCCTCTGTTATCTCTTGATAGACTTTTCAGTTGACGCTTGGCCGAATCAGCGGCGGCTTGCAGTAGCCACTGCAATCAGAAAACGTTCTGCTGTTACGTATCTCGTCAGAATTGGAAATGGCGGGAGGTTATAAAATGATTAAAAACGTGAAAATGAGTGGTTGTTCTCAACTTTTACGCGCATGCAATGATTTTTTAAGAATTCTAGCATTTGTAGATTTAAATTCGTTTCTAATGACGACATGTTTATGTCAAAATTTATGGATTAATTTTCTTCAAACCAAATTACAATGTGCTTTGTTGATGCCAGCACACTCTAGCGGATAAAACTTGTACTTTTGTTACCATTGCGGAATAATGTTACCTGTTCTATAGTTGATTTTAATGACATCTTCAGATAATATGCTTTGTCAAGTGAAATTTTGCCGGTTCTATTGTGATAATGTTTATGAATTGATCATGTTTTGAATGATGCTGCACTCGAAATTTACAAGTGTTATTGATCGTTTCTTTTCTGTGTGATATTAGTACCAAAGGGGCTTGTAACCCTAAATTTGAAGGGTCTAAGACTTTTATCAGTTCGATCAGTATGGTTCTAAGATTAACTTATGGTTTAAATTTTTGATTGGTTTCACCATATTCATTTACTGCTATGACGTGTTGTGGATAAATTAGTGAAAATCGTTCTGGGTGATCGACTCATGACTTCATTCAACCTCAATCTATGGTATGAGCCCGTTGTAATAGCCTATGGGAGGTAGGACGCCATTTTGAAATTCTTAGTTAATAATTTTTTTCTGGATACCATGGTATAAAAGTAGTCAGACTTAGTGCTAGATATTATTTATTTATTTACTTATCTCTAGCTCACTCTGACTTATGGAAAGATAAACATAACCTCTCATCTCTAAATGACAGCCAGGCTTAAAAATTAGGCCTTGGCCCTACACAGTGTTCTGTATTTTGAGTCCCCTAATTTGGTCAAGTTTATCAGAGGACCTAATTAATTGTGGTAACAAAACATCTTGCTTTATCTTATAAAATCTTTTTGATTGGGAAGTTAAACATCACTGGTCAAGGTCTCTTATTATTCATTCACCCCTCAGGTAGGCCTAACTTAGACCTACCTAGCCTAAGTTACAGTATAAATTTGATTTCGGTCAAAAGCCTCACACTCTTCATAACCTATTGGAACATTGATTTACTGTATTGTTAGCTTATTTGTTCCTCCAGTGTTAAGCAATTTATGTATGGTCATGCATAAATTTGTAGGCCTAAGTGACATTTTTTTCTGCAAAATGAAGACAAACCATTGGACCCAATTGTTTTGTAGAGACTATTTTTTCCAATTAAAGGACTTTGTAAGCTAAAAAAATTGTATAAGTTTTAGGCCTACTAGAAACAACACCACCAAACTGACATTTACAGTGAAATTGAATTATTAACACCAGTGCATTCTGCTGGATCTCTCACATTGGCTGCTCTTCTGCAGACACCCAGTGGAACTATAGAATGAAAATTATTGATCAATTCAATCGATATATTGACTGAAAACTATCGAGTTGAACAATTAAATCTATCTTTAATTCATGAATGAAAATATCGGGTAGCCCTACCGTAAGATCCAATAAAATCTGCCAACACTCAAACTATATTATTGTCATGGAAGGCCATGAACATATAATTCAAAACCCGACCATCTAGGCCTCAGTGAATACAATGAATACAAAAACGTTAAGAAGGTCACATCCCATGTTAAAAATTGGCCAACATTTTATTACGCTAGGAGCGCTGTAAACTGAACTTGAGCACTCCAAATAGAGATAGCGCCAGAGGAATCGGCCTAAACATAGGCTAGTACGAGAGAGAGGGAAATATAAAATTTCTTATTAGTATTGTGTCGTTAAAACACTATTTTAAACATTAGTTATCTAGCTTATTTGGTATCATTGGAAAGCTTTTTTCAAGAAGAATCGTTATTTTAAGTCATCAAATCCTTTTATTGTTAAGACTTTGTCGTATGGGCTTTCAACTTTAATGTTATTCTAATGAAGATATTTTATTGAATCATATGTTTACAAAAATAAACTAAGTTTTAAACGTCGTCATGGTATCCTGCTATTTTCAATTTTGTTTACTTAGGTTCCAAAATGAGCACTAATGTAGGCGGACGGAAATAGTGTTCCTACATTAATGGTGAGAATTAGTCCAGTAATGGTTATAAACTGTTATAGGCTATGTATATTTGAGTGCAGCGTGAGGACGAGATTCTTTGCTGGTGACCATCTGCAACTGACTAATAGGTCATTGTCTCGTGCACGCTCTCATGGTGGAGTGCGCTACTAAGTCAACAGAAACTTTCTTAGCCATTTCTTCCATAAGATGTGACCTTCTTAACGTTTTTGTATTCATTGGTGAATACCTCTACCAAAAGAAACGTTTAATTTGGGAGCTGATCCATTTTTGCATATTTTAAATGCCACAAAAAGTGTATCCCGGTAATTGAAAAAGAGGTAGGGCATGTTTGCTTCATACTTATTTTATAATGTTGTTTTAAGGTTGGATATATTTTGTTATTTGTTTTTTGTTTCAATTATGATTGTCGATTATGTTGAACTTAATCATGTTTGGTGTTTATAATTTTTAAGTACCTAACTTAGTTGCAATATAGGCCTATTAATTAAAATCTTTGCTAAAACATGTTACTTTACTGTATTTATTTACTCTGATATGAAACATTAAGTTACAACTAAGTAATCAATATTTATAAAAGATACAATAATTTATTGTTAAAATATGACTGATATATTGAGTGAATTGATTGATTATTTTCATTGGATAGTTCCACCGGACGCGTCTGCGGAAGTGCATTAACCACTGGATGTAACATAGGTTGAAAAAAATCAGATAGCATAACAATCACCTTCTTTTTACCATAACACTGCCTCACCATCAGAGTAAACCTATGCGCCATGCCCGTAAGTTACATGAAAGGAGGATTAACACAACTTCCCTTGTTTGAGTAGTAGGCCTATTAAAGGGGTCCACACACTATAGAACATGCTCGACCTGACGGGTCCGATGTCGGACCCAAAGTCGGGTTTGCCATCAGACTTGACGAATTGAGTTTTAAAACACTGCTGCCAGTCCCGACACACCACCCGAACGGGCATCCAGCAGACTGTCGGACATGTTGGACGAGCTGCTCATTGGATATCAATAGTGTATTTTCCCGTTTTTAGTTTCTGTAATTGTTTTAGTGTTGGTATCTAGGGATAACTTGTGTACTACCCTATGCTTTATTGAGCTGAAATCATTTTTAGCAAATTTCCCTATAGGGAATACGCTATTGCGGTAGTAGTCACTGTAAGAACTAAGCCCGGGCCTGATATTTTATCGTTTTGGGATACCTAGAAGCCAAAAACTCTGTTCGTTCAAATTGATATATACATATTGATATATTTATATATCACGGTATATCTATATGGGTCTGTGAACATGATAACTTTTGAACGGAATCTCCCATTTTGATGAAATTTGGTATAAGGGTATAAGCCAGCATCTACTTGAATGAGTTCGCGAATGATCGTACCATGGGAACAAGGTTTTATGGGGTTTCAAAATGGTAAAAATGGCTTTTTTACTTTAATTTAATTCAATAATTTTAACTTAAACCAGTTAAAAAAGCTTAAAAAAACAAACAATTTAGTATTTTGAGTTAACCTAGCTTTTAAAAATGGTTATGGAAAAAAACCAAAGACTATGTTTTCCATGTTAGTCTTATGGGAAATCAAGAAAACCTTCTATCTTGCTTATTCATTGACATATCTTGATAAATTTGGTAAGGTACGTACTTTCATTAGTAAGTGTTTAACTTATATTTGCTTACAAAACCCATATAGCGGCAAAACTACGTACTCACTCCTATGGGGTTTATGGGGAAAACAAAAAGAAAACCATAACTTGATAAAGTTGGGTAGGCTATGTACATTCACTAGTTAGAGTTTAACTTGTATTTATCAACAAAACCCACATGGTGGCAAACCTACATACATCCCCATGGGTTTTATGGGGAAATAGAAAATATACTAAAATTCCATTGGAAATTCGCTGAGTACGCAGGTCTGCTGCGACAGGGTATTTTTAATCAATTTCGTGTTGAAGAGGAATGTAAAACTATATTGTAGGCCTAGTTTGACAGCATTTCATTAGACACTGAAGTAGTTGACAAACCATCCAATAATGCCTACTGTATTTACAACTATCCAAGCAAAAGAAGCTAGTAAATTAATTTCATTGGCTGGGATAAAAAATTCAAATTTGTACAGAATTGTTAAATACTTTTGATCTGTTAAGTACTTTTGATCATATTGTATTTCAACCTTTAACATAAGCGTAAATGAAATTAAAACAGTATTGCCTGTGAATTTGCTGAAAGAATTAGTCAGACTGTATTGTTATTTAAGTATCTAAATGTGTTTTCTCCTTTTTAAAGAGAAAAGATGCTTCTATAACGACAAAAAGGAAAAATAGCCCGAGGCAATCATAGGCCTGACTCATTTTTCATTCTGATCTTAGGGTTTAACACGTTATTTGCGAGGGGCGGAAATTTTCGCCCCGTGCGACTGGCACCACGGGCGCGGGGCGGGAATTGTCGCCCCCCTCCCACGCCAACAACCTTACTTCAGTATGAGCCCAGCGTCGTTCGGGGAACGTTGTGACCGATTCCCGCGTTTTGTGCTTGATGTACTCTAACCTTGGTTCGCTTCGCTTCCGGTTCGGCCATTCCGTTATTTCTCAGTGCGTTGTTTACGTAACCACTGTGTTGTGCGGAGTGTTGACGTAGTTTGTGTGGAATATGGAGCTACTCAATAAGAGTGAATTGATTGAAAACTTGTTTTCTGAGAATGAGGATTCAGAATCCAGCTCAGGGAGTATGACTGTGGGCGTGTTTGGTTGAAAAGTAGTTAGGGATTGGACAACTACCGGCACCAGGACCTAAGGACGTGAATTCCCGCCCCGGACATGACGTCACCAATTTCAGCCAAAATCGACACTGAGACATCTAGATTTAACATTTTGGACATCCTGACATCATTTTTTAGTATTATTGTGTGACTGTGGGCGTGTGGGGCTGAAAAGTAGTTAGGATTGGACAAGGACCGGCACCAGGACCTAAGGGCGTTAATTCCCGCCCCGGACGTGACGTCACCAATTTCACCCAAAATCGACTCTAAGACAACTAGTTTAATCATTTTGGACATCCTGATATCATTTTTGAGGAAATAATCACATAATAATTTTTTCGCATTTTAGGGTCGTAATACTCATAATTTTCAGCAATGAACGTGTTAATACCCAAACACTGGTTGACTATTTATTTAGGATCTAAGTTCGATTCATTTACCAAAATCATTGACTACATCCACTACGCGAATTTAGATTACCTACTCAATCAATACATTTGTTTGATAGTCAACCGGTTCAAAAATTGAAAACGTGTTCAAGTTTTCAATACTAGATTTTTGCTTCATCACATCCAATCTTCAGCCCTACTTACATTTTAAAACACGTTGACTGCTGAATATCGATAAAATCGATTATTATGCTGAACTTTTTTTAACTTCCCTTTAATTTTCCCAAAAACGTAAAAAAATTCAACCGGGTAAACACACAATTTTTGGTTCAGCGATGATGTCAGATCCGGCACTCGTATCCGAGTGGTCTGCTTCTGGCTTCAGTTTCACTGATAGGCTAATACTTATATGATTAATGGCGTAAATAGGCTACAAAGTGATTTCCATAAATAAAACACAAAGAAGTTTCTAGCCTTCTTTTACAAAATGATTCACATACATAGCCAGAGGGAGTTAATTATTCTATACATATCTGAATCCAAGTTTTGAACCAGCTGGTAACCATATTGGATTCACTCCAAACGTAAACATCAGATGTGGAAATGCATAAGGGCAGTTCCATGGTGTCGGACGTAAATTTCAGAGTGTTTAGGTTAACAGCTCTATATTGGTACAAATCTAAATTTTAAATTATTTAAACACCAATATACTTCTTAGTTTTTTATTTTTACGGTAAAAATAAAAAACTAAGAAGTATATTGGTGTTTAAATAATTTAAAATTCAGAGTGTTTTTTTGTTAAACAAGTTAATTCAAAGTACTTATTAAGTTTTTTTTTTATTTTGATAATTGTATTTGAAAAAGGACTTCATAAGGAACACATTGACATATAAAAATATTAATTACATAATTTAAATAAGTATAAAAAAAAAATAATAATATGGTGTCGGACGTAATGCGGAGAAAATGGAAATTGTGACTTATATTAACATTTGTTGAAAACTCTGTGATTTCTGTTGAACTACAGAAGAAATATTAATTGTAGTACCAAAATAGATTATGTTCTTTGAAATGATACCATTTATAAATATTTTGAGCACTTAGTTTACTAATAAAAAAATAATAACTTTGGTGTCGGACGTAAACTTTTTGGTGTCGGACGTAAATTCTCCGAACCCAAGAAGGATTTGGGGTATTTAATGATAAAAAATAATAGGTTGCAATTAAAAATATCATTTTATTTCATGTGAAAAGAAACTTATGGTAAGACCTAAGCCCGGGAGCACTTAACTTTTTCATTTTGAGGTCCCCAGAAGCCAAAAACACCGTTCGTTCGTTTTCATATATATGTATGTACATATATATATATATATATATATATATATATATATATATATATATATATATGTGTGTGTCCGTGGTACCGATAACTTTTGAAGCAGACCTCCGATTTTGATCAAATTTGGTATGAAGGTGTAAGACCAGGTCTATTTTCATAAGTTCGCGAACCAGCATGATCGGGTTATGGGAACGGGGTTTTATGGGGTTTCAAAGGGGTCAAAAATGGGTTTTTGGCATTTTTGGACCTAAATTTTCAAAATTCATCAATTTTAACTAAAACCATTTGAAAGAGCTTATAAAAACAAACAATTTAGTATTTTGAATCTTTAAAATAGCTTAACTGGTTATAGAGAAAATTCAAATCAAGTTTCCCATGTTATTCTTATGGGTAAATCTTAAAAAAGTTATATATCGCTTATTTATCAACATATCTTCTTAAAAATTGGTATGAACCTTCACTAGGTGGTGAGTAATTAACCCTAGGAGCGGCCAGGCCAAATCGGTGCGTGTGCGCTAAGCGGCCAGCCGATTTTGGCCATTTTGCAGACGTTTTTTTAAAAATTAACAGTGTCCAAACTACTCATGATAACCTAGTCATATGCATATTCATTTTGTTCGGAAAAAGACGTAGATTATTTATAAAATAAATTGAATAGAATCCCTGTTGGTACGTTTTTCACAAAATGCGAAAAAACAAAATTTTTTGAAAAATTTTGAAATATTTTTCAAAAGTAGACGGCTAGAACTTTTACACTGATTTTTATGCAGACAATCTAAGATATACAAAATGTAGGTAATTTATTTCCCTACGTGGAAATATGTTTAGTTTGTCAGAAATATTTTTTTTACTCCTGATATAAGGGAAAATACAGAAAATGAACAAAATTTACAAAAGTGCCCTGTACATTTGAAAGATAAAAAAAGTAAATAATATATAAATATTATAGAATATGTGTAATATTACTAAACTGTACAATATATTTATTGGAAATAATGCGTTTTCATACCATAAAAAAATGTTGTTCTTTACTTTATATGTGTTGAAATTTGTTATTTTTATTTTCAAAAAACCAAATTTAGTTACTCAAAGCTTTATATAATTTGCATACAACTTGATAATATGATCAACTGTACATATTTTTGTAGTACATATCATCCTGAACAAGAAAATATATATATGTATAAGGAAATAGTAACGTATAAGTATAAGGAAATAGTAAATCTGACATAGGGTAGGCTACACACCGGCAATAGACACAATGGCCAAGCAATACAACTATTTCCGTCTTCTTCCACAGACCACCGGACGCGCCATAGAGGAAGGAATCGCTACTAATATGTATAACTTTTTCCTAAGAACAAAGTTATATGTTTTATAACACGCTAAACTCATAATTAATTGTTTTAATACGTGATTTATAAATTGCCGTATTTCCGGCAAATTGGCCAAACTATGCACCGCACATTTTAGCTGATTTCAAAAATTATTTTTCCTATTTTCCGACGTCATATGACAAATGTTTACCACTGTAAATGAAAGAATAAATCGTGTTCTTTTCAATTGTACCAACGGCTTTCTGATTGGTCAAAAAATACAAAAACTAGAATTTTTTTAAAAACATATGTTTTTAGACGTTTCGTGATTTTTGAGTCGAAAATTTTTCGCGCGCTAAATTTTGTTCAAATTATAATACGAATTGCGTCGATCAATTACTGCTACAAGGTTCGATTATGTACGAAAATGAAAGTTTGGAATGTCCTCTTTAAAATGGTATCAATATTATAACGTTTATAGATCGTCTTCAATGTGAAATGAGTGGTTGAAAAAAAAATGACCTATATTGCCGGAATACGGCAATTGACGATTTTCGCAAAAATGAAATTGCCGGATATCCGGCAATGGCCGCTTCTAGGGTTAAGATTTGATCCCCCATGGCAGCAAACCTACATGCTAAATCCCATGGTTTTCTCATGGAAAATAATTGTATAATGAGAGCAAGAGAGATGGAGATATAAGGTATCTGTTCCTAAAATCAGCTGATCAGCTGTCTTCTGCATATTTGTCAAATTTGAAATGTTTATGTTTTGTTATTTGTAAACAAATCTTTCCTTTTGCATGGAAGCTTTGGATTATGCACTTTTATTACTGTTAAAAAAGTCATTTATTGCAATATAAATATTAATATATGAATTATTAAATAAAAATAATTTACTCAGAAATATAATGCCATTAAATATAGCCTATTATATTTCCTTGTAAAGATTATTAATTATATAAGATAGCCACAAAGTTCTTTGATGTTGAAACAATAATTCTTTGGTTGGAAATTCGCTGAGTACGCAGGTCTGCTGCGACGGGGGTATTTTTTTCTAGTAGGGCCTATTGCAATTGAAGACCAAATGCTAAAAAAATTCCTAATTTGGATCAGAGTTCAAATAATAATTTTTTCAAGGTAAAAAATATAAAAAAAGTTGAATTAAGTTGTTGAATTATAAATATTGTTTATATTTTTATCAAAAATTATGTTTTACAAAAAAAAAACACACACAAATAAAAAATATAGCCAGAAGTCTGTAGTGCATTTCTTTTACTATAAGGGTTCAGGATTCAACTATCTCAGATGCATTAATTCATCTATGACGATGTTAAACATGTGTTTTTTCAATTGTTAGAAAGGTGTCGGACGTAAAGGGTCGGACGTAACCAAAATCTTTACGTCCGACACCTTTATATAAAAAAAAGTATATATGATAGAGGAAAATTAAAAACATTTTCTTATTCTGCATGTTTTACTTGTTTAGGATTTAGTTTTTTTAAGCAATTGGACAACTTATAACCTTGCAGTAAAAGTAAACATAAAATTTTTGGTGTCGGACGTAAACATGCAGGATAGCAAAAGTTTAAGGCTTCATACATTTTTATAAATTTTTGTTTCAAGCACTGTGACATATCAAAAGTTTCCTTGTAGTATAACAAGTTGATCTATATGCAAAACTCAAATTTAGGTAACTTATTTAACCATCTGTCATTAAAAATAAAACATCTAGACAAGCGGTCTTAAAAAATTTAAACAAAATCCCTCATTTTGTTTTTTTATTAATTTTTTAATAAAAAATGTCATTGTTGAAAGAGTTTTGTTTCCAAATAGAGGGGGTTGTAAGCTTTTAAAATATATATAATATCTATGTTTGTGTAAAAAAAAATTTCAAGATGATGGTTGACGTTTCTATGGAAACGCCCATAATAAAAAATAGTAAAAAAACAACATGTGGGAAACGCACAATTATTGACATTGGTAAGGCCCCTTTTATGACGCGCGCCCGACGTCCGTCGCCCGACGCCGTGCATAAATGGAGCCTAAGGGGTGAGGGCAGCACGATGTCTTTTCCAGACGAGAGCAAGGCTCACACTGAAGCACAACTTTGCTAAGTGTGTACTGTCCCTCGTACCGTATGCGAGTGCCCCGCACCCAAAGTGTTACAGTACGCACTAGATTACATCAGTGTCTCAAATAAATTATGTACAATATCTAAAGAAATGTCAAAATTTGTAAAAGTTGATAAAACAGGATAAAACTGATACCTGATATACCTGATAAAACAGGATTTGGACAAGTCTGAACTGGTTGTTAATCAAATTGGTCATCATTATTGAGTTTACAGTTGCCTATGATATTTGTATGAGTGTAGGCCTACTCAGGCCAAACAGTAGTAAACAATCTTTAAGGGCCGGTTTCCGAGTCCAGGGTTATCTCTATTCTTGGACTAAAATCCAGTACAAACCAGTTTTTAGTCTAGGACTAAAGAAATTGGGGTTTGGAGCTCAAGGATACCTAAACTCTAGGAATATCGCTAACCCGAGAGTTAACTTGGGAGGGATATTCTCGGACTTACTCTCGTGGGTTTCCGGGTCAGGTGTTATTTAATCCTCAAGTTAAGTTTTATTCTTTTGAATTTCGGAGTTAAAATTTAACCTACAACTGCTTAGTCGAGGACTATTTTTTGGCTATGTCGAGGAATATCTTGAGCATTTTTAATCCTGGCAAAGGGTAGGGTTAAGTTGAGGAATATCTTTTTCAGTAGGCGCTGTAACCTGAGATTAGTGATGAGATTCACTCAATATTACGTTGGCAGTTAGACATTTAGGTTACGGTTGTTTTTAGATTAATGTGATATGGAATGCCTCGATTATTGAGACTACCCCAGATATGCGCAGCCACCCTTTCAACTGAGACTTGTGAGCGAGCTGTAAAGGCATTTTACGACACAAAGTAACGAACAATTTAAACCCCGTTTTAGGTTAAGAAAGTGTTCATGAACTTGCGAGACGGATTGCCCCAAGGCCTTCTGAAAATGATCGCAGGGCTCCCCATGACACATATCAAAAGCGTCTGCTTGCAAAATTGTACATCGGGAAGTATTGTATATTTAAATGGAAATGAAAAAACCAAGCATAACAGTTTTATACAGGCTACTATTCTACGAAAAAATATTTTTTTAGCAAAATGGGTTCCTCGGTGTTCTAGGTATAGTTGACGGGATCAACGCTACTACGGACAAATTTTTTTTTTTTAATAATATTATAAACATGTTCCTATTTTTAAATATAATTTTCATCAAATAAAATCACAACATTGTCTAAATAAGCAAGTCATTTAATGCACTTTTTTTACTAGTATATGGTAAAATAAAATGTTTGAAAAGATCATTTTTTTAGGAAGTGTCAGTAAGAATTTTCAATTAAAAAGACATTCAGTCAATCTTAATAATCAATCATTTGTTTCTATGTCACTGTTAAAAAAATATCACACTGATACTTTTTTAATAAACTAAACCAGTTTCCTTCTATTCTTCAGCTCTTTCTCTACATTTTCCTCACATTCTACTTGGCCCTAGTTAAATAAATTTAATCAAAGGAGATTATTGAACATAATGTCACGCAGAATGTTCATTGCACATACACAGAGAGCACCCCACGAAGATGGAACGTTGCGTTTTCAACTGATAAGGGACAAGACACGGGAGTTGTGGCCAAAAACGTAAACTAAATCCTTCGACAGAGTGTCGTCTGTAGGCTGTACACCGTGAATGCCACTACTCAAAATAGAGAATTCCCTCCTAACCGATGGCATAAGTTAAAGAATAAATGTATTCTCGGACTACGATAATCCGAGAGCTAAGTAAGTTATCCTCGATCTCCGAAACCCGACTATTTAATATTTTTAACCCACCGATTATCTTACTCCACGGATTAACTAACTCCGGGATTAAATATCCCCGGACTCAGAAACCGGCCCTAAAGGTCAGTGTAGTTTCAGACTAAATTTCCCAAGCTTATTTGGCTAAGGGCAAAGTGACATGACAGAATTATTAACACATTTAGGAAAGAATGAGCTGCTATTAGGCCTAGAAACACTTGCAATTACCACCCCAGGAAGGTCTAAGTATGCCTCTCTGAAAAAACGGAAGGTGGGTTTGTTACAAACTTAAGGCCTTTATGTGCTCATAATCTATATAATTTTGGTTTATTATTAATATAACTTAATATCTCAGACGTGGCCTATATATATACCTTATTTTTATTCTGGGACTGAGGGTTAAATAAACTGAAAATTCAAAGCTTTACTTATTAAATCAATATTAGGCTAATTAATGGACAACTCAGCTGATCATTAACATGTTGAGTGTAGCAAAAATCTAGGAAATCTTTCTCCAAGGGCTGACATTTTTTTATTTCATAAAATCTTTTATTTTGTTTCCATAAGTCAGAATCAAGGCCGCAAACTGACGTTCTAAGCATTTTTTCACCAAAAAAGACGAAGAATATAGTTTTTTCTAATTCTTTTGGCGACAGATTTTGTTTTAAACATAAGTTTTCTTCCTTCCTTCTTTTAATCTTGTTACCAACTCTTTTTTTTATTTTCACTATAGTCTTTACTAACTGACCTGGAAAATACAGCGAATTATTAGCCTAACCTTAGAAGATTTATGAAAGCTACGATTTGGCAATTATAAAAAGGCGTAAAAATATTAACTTCTATCCTTTGTAAATTGCTGTTAACTATCGAGAATAATTATAGGCCTAAAATTGAAACTATTTCATATTGCAATGGCCTCTATAATATTTTATTGTTTTTTTACAGTACTACATTTTTTTTAGGTTTATGCCGCCAGTTGCATTTAGATTTTCAGTGCTCTGTAAAGTGCCTACAGTACACTTCTTTAGGTCTAGATATTATTTTTTTTCTTTAAGTGAAAGTCTTCAAATTATATGCAAACATCGTAATACCTGTTTAGTTTTAGTAGAATATTTCATTTAAATAGGCCTATATCTACACATATTTTTTGCTTTTAACTGTTATAGAATGTTTATATGATTATGGATTAACTTACCCTTCATTTAATTAGTACGTTAATTTATTCAAAAATACTAAATTTATTTTTTTTTGCATCGTGAGTATTTTTTTTTTTTTTTTTTTGGTGATGAAGATATTGAACTTTTTTTAGGCCTAATGTTTTTTCTAATACAGATTTGCTTGTACACAAGTAAATGTGTTAAGCCTACAAACAATTAATTAACAATGTATCTTAATTTTAAGTGTTTCAAATTTGCCATTTTTAAAGGTGAAATACAGTACAGACCAAACATTTTTTTTTATGTTTAGGCCTTTAAAATTGTTTTCTTATAAAATAGGAATGCAATTGCTCTATCCCCTAGTAAAAAAGGATAAACTCTTACTAATTTTTTTAGTTTCTGTTGGGGTTTCATTTTTTATACTTAAGGCAGGTAAATGTATGTTTTTCGAAGAGGCCCATACAATTTCTGCTTACCAAGCCAAAGTGTCTAAAGAAAAGGCATGTTTATAGCTGCCTATTATTTATTTTTAGACTATTAATTTTTTTGTTCGACCAATACATTAGCCTTGCTCCTTTATTTTTCTTAACAGTTAACTGAAAGAAATAATGGTGGAAAATAATTTATGGTAAAAATAATAAAAAATTTAAAAAAAACGTAAAATAATTTATTCACGCTGATGACACAACGGCTATAATCAAACGCAAAACTTTTCAAACACTAGAACAAGATGTAAAGAAAACAATTGACGAGATTGGTACTTGGTTTTTAAAGAATGGGCTACTTTTGAATGAAGAAAAGACAATTGTTTTATACTTCAAATTAAGAAACACACCCTCAAATACCTCAAATCCAACTCCATCCACAGAAGTAGTTAAGTTTTTAGGTGTTTGCTTGGATAATAGGCTACGATGGTCAGATCATATAGTAAATATTTAGATATAATATATAGATTAAGTAAAAAACTCTGTTCCACTAGATATGCTCTAAGTGTTCTGATAAAGGTTACATCATTAGAAGTATGTAAAAATGTGTACTATGCTTACGTTTACTCAATAAGTTATGGTATACTCTCTGGGGAACAGCTGTAGAAGTAGAAAAGGTCTTTAAAGTTAAAAAATTGATAGTTCGAACTCTTACACAGACTAAATTTAAATACACCTTGCAGACAATTGTTTAAAAATCTCAACATTCTAACCCTTACATCAATATTTATTCTAGAAATTTTTAAAATGGTACACAATAATCCAGATATGTATAATAGATTTTTATCAAATCATTCGTACAACACTAGAAAGCAAGAAATATTTCAATACCCCATACACAATCTAAAAAAGTATGAAACATCTCTTTATATTGGGTTGTAAAAAACTATATAATAAGGTACCAAATCATCTCCGTGAACTAAGCCCGACACAGTTTTCAAATAAAGTTAAAATTATCTTAACTGAAAAAGGATATTATACAATTGAAGAGTTTTTAAATGACCGTTGGTAGTCAAGTCTAAATGGCCTAAGTTTTTCTATAATATCAAGAATCAAGAACTTTATTGTCACATAAATACATTTTCACAATCCAGCAAAGCTGGGAAAACAGGTGACATTGTTCTATTTTAATATTTTATGTATCTAAGTATTTTATGTATCTATATATTTTATGTATTTTTTCTTTTTTTTAGTTTTGTAAGTACCTTTTTTAGTTCCTGACAATGTACCTATCTGTATTACATTATGTAAAATAACCGGATGTTTGTACAATAAATATTTGTCATTTGTCATATGGATATTTTTTACTCTAGCAATAATTTATGTTTTGTCTTGCAAGGCCAATGAGTAACCTACTGTGTCTTTTGAAAGTTTACTTTTCTAGAAAATAATACAGTAGAGTCCTGCAAACCCAGACTTTGATAACCCAGAACTCCGACAGCCTGCCAGAGCAGTAAAGTGCATATTTGTTTCAAGGCACTGGAGCACAATGAACATTAGTGCTTGGGGTTATCTTCAAGTGGGTTTTGACATGAGGTTTAAGTTTTTGTACTAGGTACATTATGCAATAAATAAATGTTTTTAACAGGAATAAGTTAATTTTTTGAACCTTTTCATCTAAAAATTTTCCTTCTTGATAACGTGGAATTTTTCCAAACCCGGACACTGTTCGGTCCACATTAGTCCGGGTTTGTGAGACACGACTGTATTCACTTAATTGATCTTTTAAAAAAATTTCTTTTGTTTCAGTTTTTAAATTTTGGTACTGACAAGTAATGGCCTCGACCATGTCTGAAAACGGTGACACAAGTGATGAGGTGTCACAACAAAGCGTTGGTGAGTAACTCAGGGTTTTAGAATTAATCTTCCTTGTCAGTATTTGAAAAATAGAGTTTTTGGCATTAGTGGATTCACAATACTGTAAGCCTAATAAGAAATGAGTGGCAGCTCTGTTTGCCTTACTGCCCTCCAAGTGATGGATAATGAAGTAAAGCATACAACACATAACTTAAGTTATACATTTAGTAGGCCTACTGATAAAAACTCTCACTGGCAGAACGGTTGTTATTTATAAAATTTAATTTGTGTAGGCTAATTAAAATTCTTGATGATCACTTTATGTTGCTATATCATATTTAATACCTACCTACCAGCATTGTAAAGACTGACTTGAATTACAATTTGTAGTTAATGGTTGAAAAATGTATTGTTTGTAAGAAAATCATTTTCTGGTAATAATGTGAATAAATGTTTTTAGGAGCAAGAGTGAATGGGGAAGTCAATGGATCTTATGATGAGCCAATGGAAGTTGATGAACCTGTAAAACCTGTTAAAAAAATAAATTCCAGTGACATTAACTGTATTAGTGAAATAACTGAAAAAGACAGTAATAGTTTATCAGAACCTAGTGAACAAACAAATTCTAACAGTGAGGATAAATTATCAGAGGGTGAAAGTGCAGTAGAAAATGAAGTGCCTGAAAAAGAAGAAGGGACGTCAAGCAATGGTTTTGGCGAACAGCAAGACGAAGATGCTGAAGTTAACAATTCAGAAGAGAATCATGAAGAAAACGTTGAAGAGAATCATGAAGATGAAGATGAAAGCCAAGATGGTGAAAACCGAGAAGAGGGTGAGAACCAGGATGATGATGTGGTGTTAATGGAGGAGGAAGAAGGGGACCCCTTTGCAGGTGAAGCAAATCCCGATGAGGTTGAAAATCTAGACGAGGATGAAGGAGAAAAGCAAGCTGAGGAGGAGCAAGATGATCAGAACGGAACTACTAAAGACGAACAAAAAGATTCTTCTGAGAATGAAAAAAACGAAAATCAAGAAAATGAGAATGCTGAAGAGTTACAGAAGTCAGATGTAAAACCGGAAAATGATAAAGACAAATCGGATAAAGATTCGCCTGAAGATGAAAGTAAAGGTGACAATCTTGAATCAAATGAAAAAGATGATTGTGAAAAAATGGAGGTTGATGGGGAGAAGAATGATGAGTCTCCAGAAAAATCTAAGACAGAGGAAGATAACGACAAAACACCAGACAAGGGAAAAAAGAAGAAAACACAACAGCAGCCTATAAATATCACACCTAGAAGAAGTTCCCGAAATGTTAACAAACCTAAAACATATATCGATGAACCAGATATCAAGCCTACCACAAACACAACTCCCAAAAAAGTAAATGACGACCCAGATATTGAAGAGATAGTGCCGCAAGACCCTTTGGCAATGGATTCTCCTGTATCTGACAAGAAAAATAAAAAGACTGTTGTTGTTAATGATCCCAAAAGATTGGTGGAAATTGCTAGTGGGAGTAAACAAACAAAACCTGGCAAGAAAGAACCCACATTGGTGATAATTGACACAAATTCTATTTTGTCAGGTAGAGGACCAGTCCCAGTTTCTCCATCTTCCCCTCTGGGACATTCTACAAACTCTGCTGGCTCTTCTCGCTCACAGGGCTACTCAGTTTTGCCAGTAGCCCTTCCGGCTCAAGGGATGTATGCTCATCCCCTTAAACAGGGTCAGGTTAAACCCATGGTAATGTCACAGTCTCCGCCAGTCACCCCCTCCCCTCCCCCTGCCGCTCCCAAGCCGCCTCCTGTCATCCTGCCATCTCTAACGGACGACATGTATGTTGTGGAGGCTCCATCGTTCATAGTCCCTTATGTATATGAGAAGCCACCAATAAAACCTCTGAAGAACTTTGTTGACCAAGTGGAACAAGCCATTAAAGAGATCAAGGCGCAGCTGGAAAAGGAGAAGAATGAGGGGGAGAAGAAATCAGAGGAGGAAGAAAAGAAATCTGAAGATACAGATAAAGAAAAGTCTGATAGTAGTGATAAGGAGAAAACAAAAGATAAAGATGCTGATGCCAAAGATGAAAAAATGGATGTAGATTCTGATACTGCAAAGAGTAGTAAAGAGGGAGATTCTAAGAGTAAGGAAAAAGAAGAAACCAAAGATTCGGAGAAATCGAGCGAGGAAAAAAGTTCAGAAGCTAAGGCTGATAGTGAAAAATCAGGTGAAGATGGAAAAACCGATGAAGAGAAGTCCAAGAAAAGTAGTTCGTATTTTGATAATCCTCTAGGTAAATTCTTTATTCAAATAGGTGTTAACTTAGTGCAAGAACATGTCCAGACGGATCTCCTGCGATCACAGAAGAGGAAAAAGGAAAGAGAAGGTTCAAAGTGTACTCCAGAAGTCCAACAAGCCATGAACTCGCTAATTAGGAGTTTAGAATTTAGTAAAGAGACTAACGAACCGTTTAAACTAGAACTGAAAAAGTGTGAGTTTTGTAGCTTTAAAACGGAATCGGCATTAGTGATGGCCCACCATTTGGAAACTCCACACATGAGGAACTATGTTTATAGATGTAATTTTTGTCCTCTGGAAGTTCGAAGCCCTCACGACATTCTCTATCACATGGAGGCGGAACACAACGTGAGAGGAAGGCTTGAGAGAGCTCCAGCATTCCATCAGTGTCCCAGCTGCCCATTTGAAGACAACCAGAAGGGAAAGCTTAGCAGGCATTTGCTCTCTTGCGCCAAAAAATACAGGCCAGAAAGGAATCAGGTTAGTTCTAGGCTACTTCTATGAAAATCATCAGTTAATGGATGGGCGTTGTAGAAATCAGGGACTCTTTTATAAAAAATAATTTTTTAGATTACTTAAAATTGTCTTAGGACCAAAACTTGACAAATTGTCACTTTTTATGACGGTTGAGTTGGAAATGGATTGTGGTTTATTTTTAATGTTGTAACTGACTCGATTCAGATTATTATATTGCGAATGAATATTTTATGAACGGTTATTACAAATAGATTACAGTAGAACCTCGATAGTTCGACACTTTGTGGACTTAGAGGGTGTCGAACTATCGAGATGTCAAACTATAG
Source organism: Neoaliturus tenellus (assembly GCA_030545055.2). NCBI lineage: Eukaryota > Metazoa > Arthropoda > Insecta > Hemiptera > Cicadellidae > Neoaliturus > Neoaliturus tenellus. The sequence goes on along the minus strand of CM061531.1, from coordinate 335,010,816 downwards.
GGAGTATATGGGGAATTTTAATTCTGGGAGAATAAAAATCATTATTTTAATTTAGCAAACACAAAATTTAAAGAAACAATAACTTAATTGAGCTTTAACACAAAAAAAAAAACATACAAATTATTCACTATTTTATTTACATTTTCATCTTTGTCAGTCTCCAACATGGACACCAGCGGTCGTTATTAACATGTTAAGTTGTCATGGACCCTGTCGAACTATAAGGAGTGTCGAACTATCGAGAGTCGAACTATCGAGGTTCTACTGTATTTAACACAGACATTTGGGTATGACACTAAACACCGATAATCATTGGTGACACATAATTTTATCTAGATGATAATTTTGGCTAACCTAACCGTTGGTGTCTAGAAAATTGTTAAGTGACAGGTTGATGGACAGCAACCTAGGAAATACATCCTATCAGTATAAAATACCACTGTTGTAGACAGAACAAAAAATTTAAATATACCTAACATTAAATAACTCAATACAGTTTTTATTTAGTAGCCAGTGTAATTAACTTAATATTTAAAACTTTTATTTTTTGCTACAATATTTTTTTGTAGACAAGCTAAATTTTTACTCTAAATAGTTTTTTTTTTAAGTAAAATAGTATATTTTAATCATTTATCCCCGAACTTTGCAGGAGCCGCCGTTGGACTTTGAGCCACCGGCCAAGATCCCACGTGTGTCGCGTAATCGGCCTACCATGTCGCCGGGCAACGCCGTGTACCAAGCGGCAATGTCGGGGCTGAAGCAAGGTTCTCCGCTGCTGCCAAAGCTCGTGCCCGCGCCGGCCGCGCCACCTGGCCTCATACGCGGCCGCGGTCGACCGCAGATGATCAACCGATACCTGGGAGACATGCGGACTTCGAGTGTGCTAGCCGCGCAACACAAGGCCATGGCCGCGCAGATGAGGCCAGGTAAAATTACTTGACTCAATTCTTATACAGTATCTACCTCATTATACTGTTACCTAACAAAAATTATTGTTGTTACAATTTAGTTATCACACGTCTCTATTGACTTTCCGGGGGTTGGTCTCATTTGTGACCATAAGCTGAGAAAAAAAGTAATTTTTCATGTTATGATTGTGGGTTTAAAGGCTGTTCTTACAGATGAAATGGTAAGGTGATAAGTATTCCCACCAGATTAAATCCAACATAATAATTAGAGTCAAATTAAATCCTACATTTGTAGGAGTTATTGACTATATAAAATTAAAAGATATCTGTGATAGTTTTTATCTTAAAAGTGTTTATTGTGGGTTATTGAAGCCAATAGCTTTTCCTTAACCATTAAAAGTGGTATGCAACAATAGCCAAGTTCAGTCTCCATAGTGCGGTGGGTTTATACAAAGGTACATTATTCTTTATGAATCCCCAAATTCAAAACGTGGCCCGGTGAAAGATTAAAAATTCCATTTAAAAAATTGATGAACCTGGAGGCCATGAAAAACATGCTCTTTCATACAACTGAAGTTAATAATATTTGAATGTTAACAATGCTGAACCTCTTGGTAAAACAGGCGGTGTCTTTAAACTGATGTTGCCATCAAGAGGAGTTTTTATCACTTAAAGTATTGCAACTAAATTCAGAAATGCAAATTTTAGAGTGAATAATCAATCTAACATTGTATGTGTTCATGTCCGTTAAAATAATTAATTCAAAACTTGTGTTTCCAATTAGAATTTTAACATACCTGTCTTATACTGTACTCTATATCCATGTTGACCATGATCTATAGTGAAATTCAGGTTACAGTTTAGCACATATTTCACTGCAAGTTGTAGTAACACATTTTATACTGTAGGGATGCTGTATCGACCTTCAGGATCCAACTCTCAGCCCCAGGTCTTGCTGCCGGCCTCATACCAGCTGGCTAACACTCAGCTATATCAGGTCTGTAGTAGACTAAACATTAATCGTGAAGTAATGCACTTGGTTAATGGGATTTGCACAAACATGAGTTACTACACTTCATATATTTAGCTGAAATTATGTATTTTTTTTGGATATTAAAACCATTTATTGAGGGGCAAATAGTTTCTTGATAGTCTTATTTTTTTGGTAGTTGTTATAGTAGACTAGTTTGTAATGTTGAGCCTTAATGAGAAAGTAAATTTCCCTTTTAGTGATGTTTAAAACATGATCCTAAATGCTGGTTCAAGATTATTAACTTCAGATTTGTCTCTTGATGTGCAATGTTAGCGCTACCTAATATTTAGGGACGAAAAGTCATGACCAAATTGGCAGCACCCAATATTGGGCCCATCCATTGTTTGACAGATTCACAGCATTTTGACATTAGATTCTTCCCTTCCAAAAGTAATTTTTAAATAGTGTGTAACTAAATAAATAAAATGTGTTGGCAATTTTTCAATGTTTTATACATTGTGTGTTAGTTAAATTATGCTTGGTTCATTATAATCTCATATTTTATCAATAATACTGTTCATTTGAAAAACTATAAAGTTACAACATTTTGTAATATTAATGTTCATTTTAAACTATGACATGACAAGTGTCTTTTAATTACAAATTAAACTTAAAAAATCCCTATAACGTTTAAATTCCCTTTGACTCTCTAAAGAATAGAAATTTTTTGTAAGGAATCGTTCGTTATCTTTAAAAATTTTCTTACTTTTCTATGAAAACATTTTCCTTTTTTAATAGACATTTTTGACAATCATTTCTTGTAGTAAATTTTTCTTTTTTTCTGGATTCTATTTTTGTGGATCATTTTTATCACTTTGACTTTTTGCAAAGATGTTGATTGTTTAATTCCCTTTCATGGTTATTCACTATTATTTTTGTTACACTTCAATGAATCCTTGCCTTTCAAGGATAGGGTAAGCTTAGAAGGAAACCTTAGGCATTTCCATTACAAATTAAACTTTTATCACCATTGCGGATGGTATCCTAATATATTTGTTCGATTTCTTTCTGTTCTGAAGGACCAAATGTCCCTATATCAACAAATGGTAAGCACCCAATCTTCACCATCAAATTTTAGTTGCATGTTTGAAATGCATGCAGGTTCAGGTTCATATCTTCTTTAAATATTCGTCTTGTTGTGAATGTAGTTCCAAGTGGAAAACTAAAAAGGCATGGTCATAATATCCTCTTGTTTAGTCCTGATAAACTACTTAACACGTTCGCTGCGCCTTGGCCTTGACGGTATGGCACCCCAGGTGCTGAATTTACTTTTTACTATTTTTACTTTCTTTTATGTGTAAAAAAGCTAAATATAACGAAAAAAAATAATTTTCACGTAAAAAAATTGAAAAAATGGCCGCCGCCATTTTCGTACCCGATCGGGTACGGCCGCACCCTGCATAATCGGGGCATACGAAAAATCGTATAGGCGGCCGAATTATTGCACTAAAAGTCAATATAAAACCATAAAAACGCATGAAAACAAATAAAAAAAATAAATAAATAAATAAATATATATATATATATGTATGGAAAAAAAGTAATGTACATGTATCAATATATTTATTATAACAATTTTAGAAGTAAATAGTTACATATATATAACTATATATACAACACACACACACTCGACACAGTGAAGGGTTGCACAATGACTGTCACTAACACCGTGAAAATGGCGGGAAACTCGAAACTGACTAAACACAAAATAGACAGGTCCTACCGCACCACGCGACAACGCGCGATAGAAGTATACAAGCAACACTGACAGAGATACGGAGATAAACGAAAGGCATTGCCGAGCGTACCCGATCGGGTACGGCCGCACCCGAGGGGCGCCGAGCGCCGTACCCGATCGGGTACGGCAGCATGCGACGTGTTAAAATAGTTTGTGCTGTAGTGGTGTTTTCATTAGATTCTAGAATGATTTAAAATAGGGAAGCGTCAGTGATTTTAGGAAAGGATGTGTTTTTGTGTGTTGATAACATAACATGATTCATGTTTAGTAACTTACTAGAATTGGCAGTCATATTTAGGGGTTTAAATACTTATCAGATTCCTTGTTTCAAGTTATCAATAAGGATAATCCTATACAAATGATATATGATAGATTAAAAAAGATAAATAGTACTACAATGTGATTGGAGCAATCTGTTGTGTAGCTTTTGTAAATAAATAAATATTTGGTGCTTTCTGTATTTGGTGTGCTCAATTACATTATATTCTTTTTTGCACTTTTCATACGTTTATAACTTTATGAAATTGACGAATACAAAAATAAAACCTGTACTCATAAAAAACGCAATTGAAGTTTGTTTAGTGTCTCTAAAATGAAGAATAATTAGTCCCATCGAGAGAGAATTGTAAAGCTTCTTTATTTTGAAATTTGGTAAATTCCTGTTAGTATTTTGTGTTGAATGTTAGCATTAATCAACTAATCTAGGAATGTTAGTGAAACTGCTTACAAGAGCATTTATATCACATGTGTATTTCTAGTTCAACCTGTGTTTCTATTTTGTTTGTTGTTTCCCCATAGCTAATTAATCTGGTGTTACTTTTTAAGGATTTACCTAGTCTGTTTGAGCCTAGTCTCTCTATATGGAGACCCTTAACCTCTTAATCATTGGACAATTATAGATCTCACTTTGAACTGATCTTAATATAGTAAAAAAAGACAACAGTTATATTTAGAATCACTCGTTTCACAGTATAATAATTTATACGGTACTGAGTCACATTTATTTTAAACTAAGCTAGAGGTAATCAAAGTGGCCAAGAAGGTGTCTTAGTCTTATTGTTTTTTTTTTTTTTTTTTTTTTTTTTTTTTGCGTTGGGAGTAATGAGAGCAGAAATAGGCCTACCTTCTTATTAAAATTATTTCTTTTAGTAATTTAATTATTTTATTTTATTTTTCGCATATTGCATAGATTTGGTTTTATTTTAAATGTTAATGCATAAGATCATTTTGAATCATTTGATGCTGAGGAAAAATATAACAGGATGTTTTTGCATAGTCAAGTCCCTCTATTCAGCATCCCGCTTTTACAAAATCTCTAGGGATGAACGAGAGTTGATTTTTAGTTTGAGACAAGACATGATTTTTTACCTTACATAAAATGTTGACACGAGATTGAGATGGGATTTTCCCTGTACATTATGGAAAATGTGCATTTGGAAATTTAATATGATTTTATAACATTCATAAATTCCAATCTATGAAAGATAATTTATGAAAAGTAATTATAACAGGCAAGTGACTGATTTCCAACTTTTATTTTGAAACATGTTAAAAATACATCAGTATAAAAACAAATATTAAGTACCTTATTACAAATAACTCTTAAATATAGGTTAAGAGATAGTGATATGAGTTTAGGACATAACATTGAAATCGCAAAGTTTACAAAACTGAGAGACCAGTCTTATTAGTGAAGTATTACATTACAATTTCAGTCTTTTCTTTTTTGTGTGTTTTGTTTTTTGCTATATTAAGTTAAACGAGGTGGCCTGTGCACAAATTGCGCATTTTATGATTTTGTATAAGTGAAACTCACCCAAAGTACGTGAATGTTGATTATGAAGTGACAGAGATCTATTTTTGTTTACTATCTGGCTTTTAAAAATTCGTCTGAAGGTAATCAGCTGTTAAAATACAATTCACATTAAGGAACTTGCAATAAAAGTTGGTCAACATTTTAAAGCGCCCTCTAGAAATAAATAAATGGCGGGGGGAGGGGGGGGGGGCGAAGCCCGAAACAATATGACCTTTTTAATTACGATTCGTCTCTGCGATATAACCTAAGCTTTAAAATGACACCTCAATCTAAAAAATCGGTTCAGTAGGTCGAGAGAAAAAGGGATGTAACAGATGAAACCCTTATAGAAATAAGAAGATAGATATGCCTCACACTAGTCACGCTTGACAATATTTCTCAAAAATACGATGTTAAAACAAACATTATAGTTAATGACGGTCATAATCATAACTATAACCATGGACAAAAATTATCAATAATAACTAGTAAAATAAACTTTTAACTACATACGAATTTGGGATGTAAATGTACGAATAGGAAAAACAAAACACTTAACTTTGCTTCAAAATCATGAATTTCAGTATTAATATTAGTAGGCTAAACTAGGCCTAGCAACTCTTTATTTATAGGCCTATCCTTTTTCAACGTTATTTACAAAATATTTCCCATCTTGAAAAATCTTGAGATAAAAATCCCAGCTCGTTTAACAAGATTAAAATTTTTGAAAAATTCAAGATATTTAGTGATCTGTCCATCCCTTAAATCTACCTATTCGAAATACGTTTTGTAAGAACTAAAGGGTTGGCCTTACTTAGAAGAAAGGAAGTCATGGTTGTTGTTATGATACAGTAGGCCTATTTAAATCATTAATTGTGATTTCATATTCATTGCATCTATATTTTTATGGTTTGACAAGCTTTTATTCCGTGTTTGTTTGGTTTTGTTATTTGACACAGTTTCTTAACTACCGTAGCCGATTTTCCATGGTCCTATCATTAAGTGTTGATATTATACGTCCTGATCAAGGAAAGCTGCATCTTGCATTATTCAAAAACTCCGCATATTCCATTCATAAATCTGGCTAAACTGAACATTGTCAGGTCCCTATTGGTTTAAAATAGCGTGACTTTACTGAATACCGATCATTGGCTCATCTTCCAAAGTTATTATCTTATCTTAAATAGAGATGTACGATTTTAATCAAACCCACGATTATTATAGTTATCAATCATCAAACTTGTGGTAGACGCAGGGTATTTTGGTGGTGATGGTTGGTAACCGTGATGTGTTGCGCAGGTGACCAATCACGGCCGAGGACTCAGCATCGGCCCTCCACCTCTCACACTCCCCACTCTAGCTCAGGTATCTGCATGACTCTACGACATGCAAACCTTCCGATCCCCCCCGTAACCCCACCCCATCTAACCTAACCGCTGTGTACAGATAATGTCGCTTAATAGAGGATATGGCATCATTAGGGTTGCAAGCATCTTATAATTGTCTCATAGCGTGGTGTATTAGTCAGTTTGAATTTTGAAAAAGTAATAAATTAATTTTTTTAAATTGGTATTACAAAAATCACCACTCTTTCAGTAAAAATTTTTGTTGTCAATGGGCAAGATAACCAATAAAAAGTATGTAAAAAGTAAGCTTTAAATGCAGGTAATTTTACAACCTTATTTTGTTTAACACTTGAAAAGGAATTTAATTTTGTTAGCGGTAGGTTTAAGTTGTTTGAGATATTATTGAAAAAATTTCTAATGATGTCAGAAAAGTAATTACAGTAAATATTGTTTTGCTAACAGTCATAAGAAATTGTTAAGGTATATTTTTTTTTTCAGAAACAGTTGTCACCCTATTGATGTCATTACCTTTAATACAACCGCTATCTGTAAAATTTAACTTTTCCCCTCCTGTCTGGCCGTCACTAACAAACTAACTGTGTCTACTTCTAAGATCAACTAGGTTTATAACAATCTAATTTTTTATGTGAAACACTTATTTTTACGGGTTTGGAATTTTCTTACATTCTTTAAAATTTGGTGCATCCAATCGTAGAACAAATTTCTCTCCAATGTAAATGTTTTAAGTCTTATCTGTCCTTTTTAATATGGCTGTACGGTTGGGTGGCTTTGATTTTTAAATTGCTTTAGGGGTGTTATGATGTTGTAAAATTTTAACAATGATAAGCATTTCAGAAGATATTTTGTTATTGGATGTTCTCTGGGACCAATTAAAAAAATTTAATATTTAAAAATTTATTAGTTTTATTTGTAAATTTATTATTTACTAAAATCAATGTTCAGAACAGGACTGAAATATTACTATTATGATTATCTTAACTCAAGCACATGGTTTTAATTTAATTGTATTGTTGTTAACAATCAGCTGTTTTTGTAAATAAACACAGTCTTTCTTCAACATTTAAACCTTTTGCACTTATTTCATTTTTATACAAAACATTTTTTGGTCCTTCGAACCTAGATTAATTAACCGCACCTTTTACAGTTCAATTTAAAGTGATTTTAAGTGATTTTTCCATTTATTTACTTATTCTGGACATTTGTAAGTAAAACTTTGTTAATTTTCAATCTTACTGCTACAACTACAAGTGAACCCAGAAGAAGATTCATATTTGCCATTTTTCAGTACAACTAACAGCGTAAACTTATTACTTTGTTTTCAAAACTGAATTTCATTACAATAATAACAATTGTTTAATAATCTTTTTACAATTTCAATGTAAGTTTGATCAGAAGAATTTTATTTACCAGATTTTACAATAACTCAACTAATTCTCTGAAGAGTTGTTATTTCTTTCAAGTTTAATTCATAATTGAAGAAAATGTAACTGTTCCTAAATATTTTTACTCCTATATTTTGTTTATTCCAAGAAAAGAGACATTATTTCAGTGTTGTTTTCTCTTAATTTTTAATGCAATATGAGTGCTGCTGATGAAATCAAGAAGGAAATTGAAGTCTTAAAATTTAATAGGGACTCCATAATTAGAAAAATTGACAATCTCTTGTCTAAGGCTAATGCATTAATAGTACATGTAGAACCATCTGAACTTGCTATTTTTAAAGCCAGGTTTGAAAAACTCAATGAACAATATGAAAGTTTCAATCAATTTCAAAGAAACATTGTCTCTAAGTACATTTCATTAGGAGAAACTTCTCAAATTGAAGGTTTACATCAGTTAAACGAGGAAATTGATGATAAGTATTTTAAAATTGTAGCTACAAAAGAAGCCTTATGCCCGCAGGATGTTTCCCCAGTTAAATCTGTGTTGGAACCAAGTATTACTACCCATGCCAAGCTTCCAAAAATTAATTTACCTTGTTTTGATGGAAATTTAAAAGATTGGCCTAATTTTAAGGATCTTTTCTTATCTTTAGTGCATGAGAACAAAACTCTTCCTGCAATTGAGAAATTTCACTACCTTCTAACTTGTACTAAGGGAGAACCACACTCTTTGGTCCGCTCAATTCCAATTTCGGCTACAAATTATGAGGTTGTGTTCAATCAATTGTTGGATCGCTATGACAACAAACGTCTACTTGCGACTCATTACCTTGATGAGATATTTAATTTACCTGTCGTTACTTCGGAGTCACCAAAACCACTTAGGAATCTACTTGACATACTTAATGAAAATATGCAAGCGCTTAAGTCTATGGAAATTCCTGACCCCTTAGGCGACTTCATAATTTTGTCCGTGGCATTAAAGAAAATTGATCGTGACACACGTCAATTATTTGAAAGAAAGTTTGCAGGAACAGAATTCCCTTTACTTGATGATTTTATTAATTTTCTCAGGGAACACTGTAAGTGTTTAGATACTTCCCAAACCCTAAGTTCCTCTATTGCTAGTCAGAATTACAAACCTGCCTATACCAACAGCTCTGTTACAAAGAAACCAAGTACCGGAACTAGTAGTAAGTTTGCGCAACCAATGAAGTCTAAAGTATTTTTAACTAACACAGAAGAACCCTCCTGTTTATACTGTTTAGCTAATCACTTCGTCTACTCTTGTCCAGACTTTTTGAAGCTAAGCGCAAGCAATAGGCGAGATTTTGTCAAGTCAAAGCAAGCGTGCTTTAATTGTTTAAGTTCAACACACATGTTACACAAATGCAATTCAGTACACAGATGTAAGAAATGTTCCAAACCTCACCACACTACTTTACATGATGATTCATATTTTACTAATCCTACACAACCAGTGAAGACTTTGAAAACTCAACCTGGAAAATGCGTTAAGACAAACACACCTAATTCAATTCCAAGTAATCCAGTTTCTGAATCAAAATCAGTCAAATCTATGAATGCAGTGAACACCGAATCACAATCAAATGTTACTACCCTACTAGGAACTGCTCTTGTACAAATTCAAGATAGCTCATCTAATTTTCACACAGTGCGTGCTCTAATTGATCCTGGCTCCCAAGGATCGTTCATAACTAGCTCTTGGGCTAATAAACTCAATTTACCCCATCACAAGTGTTATCAGCCTATTGAAGGACTTTCTGAAACTGCTGTTCTTGGTGCCAAAGGATTTGTAAAATGCACTTTGAAACCGCTAGATACTAACGATTCAACACTACATACTAAGGCCATTGTCTTAGATAAGATTACTTCTACAATGCCAACTGTCAAACTCAGTTCCACTATAATACAATATTTTTGCAATTTAAAGTTGGCTGATCCCAGCTTTGATACTCCAGGACCTATCGACTTTTTATTGGGCGCTGACTTGTTCCCTTACGTATTCGATGGTGGGCGGTCTAATTCACCTCCTGGATATCCTACTCCTTTCCACACAATCTTTGGTTGGGTTTTAATAGGACAAACTGAAATTCCAACATTATGCAAACCTACAGTGTCTGCAAACCTAACCATTTCAGACAACAAATCATCATTGGAAAGTTGTTTAAAGCGATTTTGGGAAATGGAAGAAATTCCTTCCAAACAACGAATTAGTTCAGAGGATGAACTTTGCGAGAATCTCTTTGCCTCTACCCATTCTCGAGATCAGTCAGGTCGGTACATTGTTAAATTACCGTTCAAACATGAACCGCCAAACTTAGGCAATTCTTTCAACCGTGCAAAGAAATGTTTAGTGTCTCTTGAGAACCGATTGCAGAACAACTCAGATTTTAAAGCAAATTACACTGACTTTTTGAGGGAATATGAAGACTTAGGCCACATGACTTCCCTACAATCTGATGACCCCCCTCCCGCATATTTCATTCCACACCATGGTATTTTCAAGGCTTCAGATCCAACACCAAAGTTACGAGTTGTTTTCAACGCCTCTGCCAAAACTGATTCAGGCCAATCACTGAATGACGAGCTATTAAGTGGACCTAAACTACAAAATGACATTTGCCAAATACTGTCTCGCTTCCGACTACACCCAATTGTATTTGGAACTGACATATGCAAGATGTATCGTCAGATACTTATTCACCCAGACCATCGCCAATATCAAGCTATCCTTTGGAGAGAAAGCCCTGAGCAACCAATTGAATTTTATTCTTTGAACACTGTAACTTATGGTGTTACTAGTTCACCATTTCTTGCACTTCGCACTTTACGACAACTTGTTTCTGACGAAGGAGATAAATTTCCGATGGCAGCCCAAGCTGTGATAAATGACATGTTTGTTGATGATTACATTACTGGAACTCAAACACTCGAAGAAGCCCAAAATCTTATGACCGAATTAATTTCCTTAATGAAGTCTGGTGGTTTTGAACTAAGCAAATGGTCAAGCAACGCCCCAGAATTACTAGCTGATGTGCCCACTGATGACAAGGCAATAGTATTCCACTCAGACAAGACTGAAGATGCTTCTGTCAAGGTTCTTGGTCTGCAATGGCTTCCCAAACAAGATGTATTGACGTTTCATGCCCCTGTCAAGGAATCTTCCCCGACAAAACGTGGATTACTTTCACACATTTCTAAAATCTTTGATCCGCTAGGTTTAGCTACACCCACAGTGTTTTGGGCTAAGCAGTTAATGCAACAACTGTGGACTCTTGGAATAAATTGGGATGATCACCTTCCAAATCATATTTATTTGCAATGGATGAAGTTTTGTGAAGAATTACCTACATTGTCTCAGTTAAATATTCCCCGCTTCGTTGCAACTCAGAACTTCAAGGATGCTCAATTACATGGCTTTTGTGACGCCTCTGAACTAGGCTATGCTTGTTGCATATATTTACGAATTGTTAACAACGATGACTCTATTTCTGTTCACCTATTATTAGCGAAATCTAAGGTTGCCCCCTTGAAGAGACTCACTATTCCAAAGTTGGAGTTGTGTGGTGCTTACTTATTAAACAAACTGATTCGATTTTACAAGAAAACAAGTGAGAACACAAAGTTTTCTGGTACACAGTTCTATGCTTGGACAGATTCAAAAGTTTGTTTGAGTTGGATACATACTTCTCCACATTTACTGAAAACATTTGTAGGCAACAGGGTCGCTGACATTCAGGAAACTTTGGATCCGTCACATTGGTTTTACGTTCCATCCTCCGAAAATCCTGCAGACTGCGCATCACGAGGTATAATGCCATCACAGCTCATTGATCACCCCCTTTGGTGGCATGGACCAGACTTTTTACAACATCCGCCCTCTCATTGGCCAATCCAAGACAATGCGATTAACCCTACAACAGAAATTGATGCTGAACTCAAACCAAAAGTTATTTTTACAACTGCTGTCAACCAGGAATCAACATTTCTTGACTTCATAGAACGTTTTTCCTCTTTTCAACATCTGCAACGATGTTTTGCCTGGATTCTTCGATTCATCAATAATAGTCGAAATATATCAACCAAGATAACTTCAAATACTTTGTCAACTTCAGAATTAAATTTTGCTACTACTATGTTAGTGAAAATTACTCAGCGCTATCATTTTAAAGAAGATTTAAAATCTATTGAAAAGGGTACATCTTGTTCCACAGGAGTGCAGCGTCTTCAACCATTTGTTGACAAGATGGGAATCATTCGTGTTGGTGGACGAATTAAAAACGCTGAAGTGAACTATGATGCAAAGCATCCAATGTTGATCCCTAAGAAATCTCACTTAACCAACTTGATAATCGACCACTACCACAAAAAGTACTTACACGCTGGTCCCCGCTTATTACAATCACTAATTGTTCGTCAATTCTGGATCATTTCTGCAAGACATTCAATACGACACCGCTTATCTAAGTGCTTGACATGTGTTAAGTTTAAAGCTAAGGTTTCCCACCCTCCTATGGCTGATTTACCTGCACCTCGAGTTAAGCCTTCAAGACCTTTCATGCATTGTGGTGTGGACTACGCAGGTCCAATTTTCACCAAAACAGATAAACTAAGAAAACCGCAGATTCTAAAGTCATATGTTTGCTTGTTTGTGTGCTTAGCTACCAAGGCAATTCATCTAGAGCTAGTATCCTCACTTAGTTCTGAAGCTTTCCTCGCATCTTTAACAAGGTTCTTTGCTCGTCGTGGGTTATCAAGTGACATATATAGCGATCAAGGTTCTAATTTTGTTGGAGCAAATCGAGAGTTAACTGAATTATATACTTTCATTAATCACCTTGACACACAATCAACAATTCAGAATGATCTTGCTGCTAGAGGTGTAACATGGCATTTCAACCCCCCTGCCACTCCACATTTTGGAGGTATTTGGGAAGCTGGTATCAAGTCTACAAAATTCCACCTGAAACGTGTAATTGGAGAACAGAAGTTAACTTTTGAGGAGCTTTATACTTTATTGACTTCAGTTGAAGCTATTTTAAATTCTAGACCCCTTTGCCAACTATCTACTGATCCAGAAGAACTTGATACCCTCACTCCAGGTCATTTCCTAATTGGCGAGCCTCTTGTGACTCTTCCACAACCAGACCTTTCCACTTCTCCCACTAACCGCCTCTCACGATGGCAACTAGTGCAACAACAAACACAGCATTTTTGGAAAAGATGGAATCAAGAATATCTGCATACATTGCAACAACGTGAGAAATGGACCACTAGTGTTCCTAATCTTAAGATCGGTGATTTGGTGCTAATACGAGACCCTAACCTTCCTGTGATGTCTTGGCTTACTGGACGTGTGAAAGAAATACATCCTGGTATCGATGGAGTGGTTCGAGTGGCAACTCTTCAAACCAAACAAGGACAAATCAAGCGTCCTGTAGTCAAGCTGTGTCCATTACCCGTGAAATAGACAATCTCAAGAAATATGCTGTTTTACCTAATAATGATATCAACAAGTTACAAAATAACTTTTATTTTAATTATTTGTACATTTTTTCAAGAAGAATTTGTATACAATTCAAAGACTGTTGATTTCAATTTGTAAATATTAAAGTTTGAATTCCAATGCAACATGAAAAAATATAAATATATTTTTTGGTGGGCGGCAATGTTCAGAACAGGACTGAAATATTACTATTATGATTATCTTAACTCAAGCACATGGTTTTAATTTAATTGTATTGTTGTTAACAATCAGCTGTTTTTGTAAATAAACACAGTCTTTCTTCAACATTTAAACCTTTTGCACTTATTTCATTTTTATACAAAACAATCAATGCTGCCTTAATTTTGGAATATTTTTGTGAAATTATCAAACTTTGATTAACATTTCTAATTTACATTTTATAATGTGAAATATGGTATTTTAGCCTATCTGTTTCTTTTTTCACATCAAATTGTTGTGTTTTAAATACATTTTACCCCAGTATTTATTAATTCTTTATGTGTGTATGTGTGTCTCATTAATCTGTTTGTTACAAATATTATTAGTTATTTGAAAGTTATAACATTTCTGTTTATTGGGGCAATTATAAACTTTGTAACACATTTAACATTTTTGAATGAGTAATGTATGTTTTCCCATCTTCATGTAAATAGCTATAAAATATTCAATCTACTATAGGGTTGTGATTATTTTTTTAATTTAAAAAAAATGTTTTCATTTTAATTTTGTGTTGAAATATAAAGCTATAATGTAGTTCTGATTTACATCTAGTGTTTAAATTGCTCAGATTTATATTTATATAAATACCAGCAAACAACAACAGTTCAGTAGAACATTGTTCGGAAAACATGATCATTTAGTGCGGGAACGCAACTTTAGCATCTTGCTTACCTTAAAACATAATAGTATTTTAAGTAGCTTAATAGTTTCAAACAAAATTTTTGTGAAATTGTGTTACAAATTCAAAAATTAGTACCTAATTCAGCTTACTTTCATCCATTTTCAAACATATCCAGTTTCTTATCAAGTTTAACATTACAATCTAGCCCAAGTGTTGCAATTGAATATAATAGTACAGATAGAGGGTCAACGTCCATAATAAACACTGTGCACAATTTTTGAATGTAGTTTTCACTTCTCACACTTCGATTGTTGTTGTCGCCCATAGTTATCTTAGTTCGTGTTTCCTGGTTCATTTTTGAATTAATTATGTACAAAATACACACTCATTTGCTGTCATCAGGGCTAACTTTGGTTATTACCGTGTCTTGCGACTAAGATAAGGAGGTGCCAGATACAGTTTTATTAAGTTCCTTGTAATATCAATGATTAGAAATGTCGAGATATCTTCAGTTTATTTATTAATTGTTTGTGGGTTTTATTGAATGAACTATCCTTCTTAAAGTAAGATGCTTTGTTATTCTCCTCTGAAGTAATAAAAAACACGTTTCTCTTACATATTTTTACACTATTTTGATTGTGTGTTTGTTCCTCAGCAGAGCGTGGCGGCCAGCGTGGCCGGTGGCAAGACGTCCGTCACCCCCGTCGGCTCCTCCGCGGCCAAGCTGCTGCAGCAGCCTAGCATCAGCATCACGCCGTTGCCCCGCCAGCAACCGCCCCCGCCGTCACCCGCGCCCCCCGCCCCACCGCCTGCTAACAAGCCTGGCCGTCCGGCCGGCTCCAGCAAGGCCACATTCGTCATCTGCGAGATCTGCGACGGTTACATCAAGGTAACTGCACTGCCACATTCGTGTTGTTACTGGGGAATAATGAGACTCCGCCCAAACCGCCAAGCATGTCAGCCTCTAATGGGCATCTTGTAAAAGCCCCTGGAAGAATGGGATATTAAGGAAAGGAAAGTGTGGGAATGGTGACTGGTGTCCTCTGACTGGCCAACCTACCAACTGAACATTCACATTCCTCAGTAAGAGGTTTACATTTTCCTTGTCCAAAGTTGGCATCAAATTGCTGAGTCCTGATTTTATCACGAGGGAAGGAGAAATTATCATAGTGGACAGTCAAAAAACTTACCACATGTTATAGCCACTTGGTTTGCTGTACCTAATGTCAACTTGGCAACTGATATAAACCATAACCACACTCCTTTTTTATTTTCAATTTTTTTTTTTAACAAAAAACCTTAAGAGTCTGCATTACCTGCGCCATCTCGGCAGTTTGTCCCATAAGAGCAATGTTAAATTTGAAACATCACTGTGAGTTTGTTTTTCGTCGGAAAATTTCAAACTTGATGTCATTTTAAATGTTACCATAGTATCTAGTGCTTGACGTGATAGAAAATTAATTTAAAAAATTTTCCACTCGAATAATGAATAAAATATAAACATATTTTACACCATTTTTAAACCACTTTTAAACAATTTTTAGTAGGTTTTTTGAAAATCTATCCACGTCATGCACTCCGCCATTCCCTTATGGTGAACATATTCAAGTTTCATGCAAATCCGATGTAAGATTATCGAGATATGGTGTTTCAAAGACAACAGTAATGTTTTGAATTTAACATTGTTCCTATGGGACTAAAAATCCAAGATGGCGAAGGTAGTGCAGACTCTTAATATTTCTTCTTTATCTTTGACTTTACCCCACAAGTGAATTTATTGCTATCAGGGAATCATGGTATGAATTTGGTTTTGTAGATCCTGATCACTAATGTTAAGGGTGGAACTCTACACTATTGCAAAACCCTACTGGTTTACAATATTTAACATTTAAATTATAAATTATTATTATTTTTATTTATAATATAAATTATTATAAATTATTTTTTATTTATCCTGTACAATTTTTCAATCCAAATTTTAGATTCTGATCATATGATCCTCGGCTAACACAGGCTGTTTTCTGTGCAGGATCTGGAGCAGCTGAGGAACCACATGCAGTGGATCCACAAGGTGAAGATCCACCCGAAGATGATCTACAACCGGCCACCGCTCAACTGCCAGAAGTGCCAGTTCCGGTTCTTCACGGACCAGGGCTTGGAGCGGCATCTGCTGGGTAGTCACGGACTGGTGACCAGCAGCATGCAGGAGGCAGCCAACAAGGGCAAGGACGGCGGACGCTGTCCCGTCTGCGGCAGGGTAAGTCCACTAACTTTAAGTCTGAGTTCATGGGGTCCTTGGAATGTAACCCCTGGTCTTAAAGGCCTTGAAAAGTACTGAATTTAATAATTTTGTCCTTGAAAAGTCCTTGAATTATATGGGAATTTTAGTGTTACTTTCTTAAGTTCCAAGCAAAATATTTATATTGCCTCCATTTTTTAAAATCATCCACACATATTCTAAAGTTAACCAAAATATAAAAATAATCCACACACACAGACAAACTGTAAAACCAATATCAATAGTTTAGAAAAATATTTTTATAACTCTTGTTATCAAGTATTTAACTCCACACTATACTTGTTTAAACCTAAGAGGGGCCTAAATCCCTAATTTTCCATTACAGTATAATTTCGATAGTTTGACTCATCGTAGTTCGACTCTCCTTATAGTTCAACACGGTCAGTGACAACTTAGCATGTCATCAACGACTGATAATGTCAATGTTGGGGACTGACAAAGGTGAAAATGTAAACAAAACGGTGAATGATTTTATTGTTGGCCAACAATAAAAAAGAAACTCTCACGAATCATTTATCTCCTTAACGTTTATCTCCTTATCAATTAGTTGACGTTATTCGAAAATCCTACTTAAGAACAGACTATTTTTCATATTTTCAATCTATTTTCCGTTATGGATTAGTTCTTTATGGGAATTGCTCTAGAATTGAAGAAATACTAAAACTTCAAAAAAAGGCTATCAGAACAGTTCATAAATGCCATCCAAGGGAGCACTGTAAACCACTCTTTATTCATTTCCAATTTTAAACCGTAGTAAATTTATATATATTTTTGATCTGGCCATTTACATATTAAAAAAATCCTACTTTATTAAGTTTCAAAAATTCTGTCCATGATTATAATACACGTGGGAAAAAACATGCTGTTATTGAATTTACACGTCTAACTAAAAAAACCAATAGTCATATTATTATTTCACTAAAAATCTATAATTTCTTAGAAAATAAAATTAATTTGTACCCTTTTAAACTATTAAAAAAAACAATTTATTTGTGGCTTTGGGAAAATCCATTTTCCAATTCAACAAACGAGTTCTTCAACAGTTCTTCAATTCAACAAATGTAGATTTTTAATTGGTATAATTATGTCATTTTACTATCATAGTGTATCTCGTAGCAATATTGTTTGGGTTTGCTTTCGCTGTATTTTTGACATTGTCAATGATGTATTGTACATTCTTAAGACAAATAAAGATCATTTCATTTCATTTTCATTTCATTTCATTATATTATAGTTCAACCAAGTTATGTTTTCATTAACACTTAGTGTTTCTTAAATTCAACTCTTTAATTTTATGCTCCCTATATTAAATTTTTCCATTTACTCCCTATATTTTGACTTTTCGATAGTTCGACACTAAGTCCACAAAGTGGCAAATTATCGAGGTTCTACTGTATTTGTTAATAAACTTTGAGCCATAACTGTGAAATTGTTATTAAGCACAAATTGATTTATTCAGATCTAGAAATTGAATTATTCCTAATTTCAATTGTTAAACATTGAAGTTTTTACCCGGTATAGTTATATATATATATATATATATATATATATATATATATATATATTTTTTTTAACAGACAGTTGTAATAATGTGTAATCAACTAAATTGATATGAATGAGCCAAATATACCCACTTCTCGTGATCCTTAAAAATAATGAAAGGTCCACACACAAAAAAAAAAAAAAATATCATCAGTATATTAACAAGCCATAAATTTATATATATTTCACCTTGATTTGAGGTTGGATGGCTGTAGACCAGAACTTAAATTGAGGAAAGAAGTTTCCAGTGAACGATAAGTTATATTTTAAATACCACAATTGATTAATGATATGGTAAGTTATTACCATTTATTCATTCTCACTTCCAGTTTTATATTCCATTCCCATTGTTTTTTATTTTATTGTTTTTTTGTTTAAGGTCAACAACAGGCCTTATCTTAAGTGGAATTAACTAAACAATTAAAGTGACAATTAAAATGACTTGGTGATAGGGCTTGTTTTACCCCCACTCTTCGCTACTACCTTAGTCTCACGACGGTATGTGCGTGTCTCTGTCAGGTGTACCAATGGAAGCTGCTGAACCACGTGGCGCGTGACCACAACATGTCGCTGAAGCCGGCGCACCTCTCGTACAAGTGCACCGTCTGCACGGCCACGTTTGGCATGTACAAGCAGTTTGAGAACCACGTCTACTCGGCGCACAGCGTCGTCGCCAAGCGGGTCATGGACAAGAAGCCGTCCGCCGCCGGCCAGGCCTCCACCAGCTCACAGGTGACTATGGCATAAACTCCAACAGAGTTCAATTTTAACCCGATTAATACATTAATACCCCACCAACTCAACTCCCAATATATGACGTACGGTGTGCAGTTGTAGGGAGATTCATGTTAAAAAACCAACAGTCTTCAAAATTATAAATAAACATTCGTATTATTATTATTATTTTATTTTATGGCCAGCATTGGACCACTTAAGTCAATATAATGGTCAGGTTCTTCTTAAATTCTGTCTCTTCTTCTTGTCCGCCCAATACTTCTTCATTCTTTCCGACCGTTGTTTTCTTTCTTCTTCCGAAACCACTCTTCCTTGTCTCTGATTGTTAGCTCCTATTGGCAGGATTATATTTTTGTCTTTGAGTACTGCGAGCGCCTCCGACTTATTTACCAAATCTTCTAATGATATTTGCAATCTTCTCATATCCTCCTTAATCTCTGTCATCCACCTAAAGTCACTCTTGCTATTCCACAACTTTTCAATTATTTTCTTACTTATCCTATTTTCCGGTGTCCTCAAAAGATGTCCAATAAATGAAATTCTTTTCTTTTTAATTATACTTGTCAATGGCTCTATTTCCTTATATACAGTTTTATTTGAGGCAAGTCTCCAAACTCCATCTTTTTGATATTTTTTGTTTATACATGTTCTGATGATTCTTCTTTCTATTTTCAGTATTTTATCTATTGCTAGAGTGTTGGTTGTTTTAAATATAGTTTCACTTGCGTATGTTATTTGTGGAAGTATGACTGCTTTGTAGTGTTTCAATTTTGTTGCTATTGATAGACATTTTTTGTTGTATGTGTTTTTAGTAATATGTTGCATTCTGATTAATTTATTAATTCTATTTTGCCATGATGGATTTTCTTAAGATTGTATGTTATAACTTCACCTAAGTACTTAAAATTTTCTACAATTTTGATGCAATGTTCTCCAATTTTGATTTTGTTAGCCAATGGTGGTTTTGTTAACATTATTTCTGTTTTCTCAAAAGAAATTTTTAGGCCTATGCTCTGGGCTATTTCCTGAAGTGATTTTATTTGTTGCTTGGTTTCTTGGATGTTATTAGCTAGAAGAGCCAGATCGTCAGCAAATCCTAAACAGTTTAACTTTATGTCATCTTTTTTTGTTCCAACAGTAATATTTTTTGGGTTTGTTTTAAGCCATTCCCTCATAATGTATTCAAGTGCACATTTAAAAAGAAGTGGTGAAAGGCCGTCTCCCTGTCTTAAACCAGTTTTGACCAGGAAAGGTTCTGATATTTCTCCTCTAAATTTAATTTTATTGAAGGTATTTGTCAAGGTAAGTTCTATAAGTTTTATTAATTTTGGGTGGAGTCCGAAATGCCTGAGAATCTTTAACAATGATGGTCTGTGGATGGAATCGTAAGCTTTCTTAAAATCTACAAATGTTATTGAAAGAAGTTTGTTTCGTAACATTCGTTTAGTAGCTAAATAAATTGTAACGGAAGTATTTATGTAAACCAGCATTACAACAAACTTATTTCCATGTATTAACACTTATCTTGACACTACAAAAAAATTGAGTGTTACAACAAACAAAATTTGTCATTATTCCAAATTTTCTTAAGCAGGCTAGTCATTATTCACAACGGCTTACAGCGCGACGTAGCCTATACGGGAAATAGGACTTCTAGTAAATTACTAGTAGTAATGCCTGTTAGTCCAGCTTCAGCTAAAGAAGTTTTTGATCAATGAGGCACATTAACTAATCTAAGATTACAATGATGGGATGATACTTTAAAATTTTGGAGTAATTTCAATTTTAAAAGAATGTATAAGTACAACCTACAAAAGAAAAGTCACTGATTTTTAAAATTTTTTAACCCCAAAGTCACTGATTTTGGTATTTCTCTGGCAGTAGACACCCTGATACTACACTATGATGTAAACTTTATTCCTGCCCCATGAATCACACAAAAATAAACAAATAACCCATGAACGAAACATCGACAAAACAATGGTAAGAATTTTGTTTATCCTTACACTGTGTCATCTACAGAACATAAAAAGTATGGACTTATTAGTGCCAGGTTGATGTCAGGTTATAACAAATTTGCTTGAAAATACTTGGGCAATACTGTCTATAATAATATATGAGATGACTTTTAGCTCTAGTCCTACAAAACGCTATTTTGGGCATTCTGATGCCGTCCTGAAAACGGCTTATTTCAGCTCAGTACAGTAGAATCGAGTATCCGAACGTCAATTATTCAAAAAGTCAATTATATGGCTTACTAATGCAATGCACAGTATTAAAAACCCCATTGTCAAACATAGCGCAAGTGTTTAAAAATATAATTAAATGTGTACAATTATTTTTTTCATCTATTTTCTCTTCAAATCCACAGATTTTGTTGCAGTTTCATTTGTTTTAAAAGAGTCAATGAGTAAATGTTTAGTAGTTATAAATAATAAATAATTTTTGTATTTGGCATTTGACTACCCGCACAATTTTATTCTTCGAACCACCTTCAATCCGAATTAGTTTGGATAATCGATTCTTATGTAGGCCTATTGGGAAAACATATTTTAATAGCAGCTTAAAAATTATTTGGAATTAGATATCATCAATTTAAGACTAATTATTCAGGGTGTCTACTGGTCACTGAATTCATCAAAGTCACTGAAAGTCACAAATTTTAGTTAGTGGTCACGGAAGTCACCGAAAAGTCACTTATTTTTCCTTAAAGTGCAATAAATGTCTCTGATTTTTTTATAAATGGAGAAAGTAATGCGAATGTGAGCTAAAGTTTTGCGACTAGCAATTTCCCCCCAAAAGTTTCTAAACAGACCACGCGAAAAGTAACTGATTTTTAACATTTTTCACCCTCAAAAGTCACCGAAACGTCACTGATATTTTTGTATCTATTTGGCAGTAGACACCCTGTTATTTGTTAAAATTGGTACAGCCCAAAATTTTGAAAAAAATAGTTTAGAATTGAGGCTTTTCAGATGATGACTCAAATAAATAGTAATTTTTAGAGTGATGTATTTATCAAAAAGATATTTTTTATGGCAGAGGTTTTAACCCAATTGTGTGTGATAATGGAGAAATTTCCACAACCATATTGATACTAACATTTTTAGGCTTCTTTCCTGCATTGAAATAGGCCTATGTTGATTGAAAGCAGTTAGCTTATATACAAACAATATACAAGTGAACAGTTCAAAATGGTTAACAATACATTTTTTAAAACTGTACAAGGCTAAAGATGTTTAGATATAAATAAATGTGTTTGAAATATATGAGTGTGTAAGGGCTTTTTTATTAGTATGATAGTTGTTGTTTACAATCAGAGGTGAAAAATAAACGTCTACAACACTCGAAAATATATTTACACTTATCTTTGAGCCTGATGATAATCGATGTGTCCTGTCTAAATCGATAGTCATTTTCCAACTTTTCACATATTTACCGTCTGCATTCTTTGCAGTCTAAGTGTAAAGATGTTGTTGAGTGTTGATGACGTTTGTTTTTAATTTCTGTTGACTATCAACACATTATCGTGTTTGATATTTAAAAATATATGTACCCATTTAATAATGTTTTTACAATTTGTAAAGATTAATGTATTTTTCCTCTTTGGTTAATGATAATGATTTGTTTGATTGCAGGGGGATATGTTGAAACCACTGAAGATTAACGATGAAATCACGATAATCCCTCAACCGGCGAGGTCAAAGACAAAACCTGCCAGCTCCAACAACCGGAATCCACAGAAAAAGGTTAACATTCAAAACTTGATAAAAATCACCTCATTCATTCATTCACGAATCCTTTGAGTCATAATAACACATATGTGCTCTACTCCAATTTATCTTGTCATTGAAGTCCTTTTTCACTTTTCCGTTTTACTCGCATTACCTCATATTACAACACAAGTATTTTAACTTATATTCGCTAAATACATTCACTTAAAACAGTTCTTGGATTTGCACATTATCGAAAATGGTTCATCACGTTTTCAAAAACCAAAAATTAACTAAAACCAAGTTAACCAACAATGGTGGACGTTTTTTATAAATCTATTGGTTGGTTCTGAAATTGATGGGGGATACCTTAAATTAACTTACTGTGTGTATTTCTTGAAACATACAACGTAACCAGCAACAAAACAATTATTCTTCACGCTGTTAATTCTTTAGATGGTTTCCAAGATACTTAACAAGATTCTTCTTTTTCAGGTGTAACTCTCTCCTGATCTGCACCTCGTGTGTCGTCCGCTGTAGTTAATTATTATGATTACTATAAGTCTCTTTTTCTTTATTTAGAAAAGTTTTTATATATTTTGAGTTTCTCAAGTGTAAAATTTTCGTATACCGTAACATGTAAATAGCACATTGTAGCGAGTGAGTCTGTGTCGAGAGGTAACGATCAGTGAGTCCACACGACTTGTGTACAAAGCTGCTGTATAGATCACATATTTGTAATTTTGTAATGGGGGATTTCTGCGGTTGATATAAAGATTCGGCTCTCGGTGCCTGAGCTCTGCTTTTTGGCAGTTTACGTCGTAACTTTGCCTGTTGATTTGTATTTTAACAATTATTTGTACATAAATTCCATATCGAATGTGGGTTGATGATATTTTATCGTAGATATACAAATATACTCTGTTCTTGCCGTGCGCGAGGACTATGTCAAATTCCCCTTGTGTATTATTTATCCTAAGATATTACCCGGAGAAATTCCAAAGTGTGTGAAACTTGACGGTGTCGTCAGATTGCATCTGTGAATAAGGAATATTATTGATATAAAAATGTTCCATGAATAAATATTTTATTCCAATTAGATTTTTTATACCCCTATGTTTCTCATAAAATATCTTGTGATAAAAGGAAGTTAAAAAAATTTCAAGTATAAATTTATAGGTCTTTCTCTTTACTATGGTATAATTTTATACATTACTTTCAAAATTGTATCAGAAAATATAATACGCAGCAAAACATCTACTCTTTAGATGTGTTTAAATATGTTTTTATTTCGTGATAAATGTCCAATACAGTAATAATTATTTATTTTGTAAAATTAAAATATTTACAGGTATATTATAAAGTAACTAAATATAAATGTATATAATTATAAAACATACTGGTTTTTTTTCCTTGCTACTATGAGATATTATACACCTTACTTGAAGGATGAATTTTTTTATATAAGTAATAATTTAATTAAATTAAGAAACAATATTTTTATACATGGGGTGTTTATGAACTCTTTGACGATATTTTTGAACATGGTTCCAGGACCAAAAACAAATACAAATCTCATAGTATTAACTTCCAAATGCCACCGGTTATTCACACAGCCGCCTTTTTGTCTTTCAAACTTAATAAATTTTTTATGTAGTGACTTGTTGGATTAACCCTCCATCGAGCGCTACGCGGAGGTTGCCTCCGCACTTGCAAAAAAATTAAGTATAAAGCTTCTGTTTGCCAGCCTGGCCTTTGAGTTGCTTTTCATTTCCCTCAAGAGTAACTTTATTGTGGCCGGTTTTACAGGCTTTTACAGTGAAGGTGCGGAGGATGCTTCCGTGTTGCACCCGATTGCGGGACTCATTGCACAGTTTTCTTCCGCTTGCGCTCAATTATTCTATAGAAAATAATTATTTTAGTCCAATTTTTTTTTCAAAATTGTTACAGTTGACTCCCTCTTAACCGGCCACCTCGGGACCAGGCCGCGGCCGGATAATGAATTGGCCGTTTAAACCGATGTTCATTTAAGAACGCCATCCCACAATTTTATATGACCTAAATATAATTATTACTTGAAAAACAACCTTAAATACATTACTATATATGATTTATAACTAACATCCACCACCCATGAAATCCACAAAAAACCTACACTAATAATAATTCGTTTCTTTATTGTGGTCTACTGGATAGTAGGTCCAAACGCATTGACTTCCGGTGGCAGTCACTTCCGTCCAGGACGTTATAGTTTAATTGGTTTGAGACCGTCAATGTGAAATAAAGTTGAATTGAATGATAAATTAGATAAGAAAACTTAGTTTCCGGCGAAACGCGGCCGGTTAAGGCGATGTTGAGATAATAAATGGCCGGTTAAAAAGATGTTATTTTGTGTCAGGGTAGGCCGGTTAAAGCGGAGACCGGTTAAAAGGTGGCCGGTTAAGAGGGAGTCTACTGTAATGTAGTTTGTGTAATGTTTTTATTATTTTTAAACCACATTAGATGTATGATATTTTTTAATTAAATAACTTCTTGATTAGCATTATACGTGCTGGTACTGATATTCAGGTTGAAATAATAAAACGTCTTCCAACACTACTCACACTTATACTGTAATTGTTTACAAGACGGTAAATATATATAAAAGATCTTATAATGGCGATTGATTTCGACCAGTCACACCGGTCATCATCAAGCCCAATCCGAGACAGAGAATTAAGATGGCGTCCTTGTTTAAATACCATTGGTGCAGGAAGTTCCGGGAAACAAGATGGCATCCATGCTTAAATCTTATAAAAGTAATCTTATCTTATCTTATAAATTATCTTATAATCTTATCTTATAAACTGGTAAATATATATAAAAGATTTAAGCATGGACGCCATCTTGATTCTCTCTGTTTCGGATTGGGCCCGATGATGACCGGTGTGACTGGTCGAAATCAATCGCCATTATAAGATCTTTTATATATATTTACTGTCTTGTAAACAATTACAGTATAAGTGTAAATATATCAAGTAGGGATGGACGGGAATGGATTTTTAGTTCGGGACGGGGCGGGAATTTTTATTTCCCATAAAATTTTGGGACGGGATCGGGACGGGATTGCTCTTCTCGACGCTATCGGGAAATATTCGTTTTGATTTTTATCTGAGTGTTGTATACAGACAAATTAATGTTAAATATCAACTAGTTCTCCTTCCAACTTGTTCCACTTGTTTTTGTATAAGTTACAATGCATGTCCTTTTGTTGAAAAAATTCAAATATATAGTTTTGATATTTTAAGGATGCAATAAGATTATGGTAAAGTATAAATTTTATTGTAACCAATAAATTTAAGTCGAATCACTAAACACACATAAAGGAAAAATGTTGCCCATGTCTTATTTAATACAAGTTTTGTTTAATGAAATATGAAACGTTTGGTACGAAGAATGAAAATAAACATTATGTACGGTACCAGTACAAAAAAAATATAGATTAAAACAATTGGAAAAATTGTAAAGAAAACAATACTATATTACAATAAATAAGGCCTGCTCAGATAAAAAAGAACAAAAAAACACAAATTTTATTTAGAATGAATATTAACACTCAGAAAAGAAGTTGTTCAACAAGCCAATGCCATTTATAAATATAAGAAATATTTTGCCAATTCTTTTATATTCATTGATTTAATGCAATATACTGAGACAGTTTCTTCCTTGAAGAATATAAATAAGAAAATTGAACTAAGAAATAATAAACTATTAGACATTATACTTTTATTGTTATTTAAATGAATACATTTAAGTATTTTTTGCTACATCAGAAAAAAATTAAGGAGTGTATGATGAAAAAAATTATAACAATGTAAATTTAAAGCTATAAACCCTAAAATCTAATAAATATAAGCTATAGCTAAGCCGTGTTTTCCTCGTTAGCGAGATCGTCGGCCGCGATCGCCGTCCTCGTTAGAGAGATCGTCGGCCGCGATCGCCGTCCTTGTTAGCGAGATCGTCGGCCGCGATCGCCGTCCTTGTTAGCGAGATCGTCGGCCGCGATCGCCGTCCTCGTTAGCGAGATCGTCGGCCGCGATCGCCATCCTCTTTAGAGAGATCGTCGGCCGCGATCGCCGTCCTCGTTAGCGAGATTGTCGGCCGTGATCGCCGGCCGCCGTTCGGCAGTTCCCGTCCCGATAAATTCCCGAGTGTAAAAAAATCCCGCCCGATGATCGGGACGAAAATTTTCCCGAAATTTCGGGACCCGTCCATCTCTAATATCAATTAGTGTTGGAAGACGTTTTATTATTTCAACCTGAATTTTATAATTGATATTCTAGAATTTTCTTCCCTTTTTTGTCCTAAAAATAAAGTCAATTTTCCTTAGCGAATTGATGTAAATTAAAAAGTTTTATGGTGTATTATAAGGAATATGGCAATTGAAGGAATTTTATGTTGTGTAAAAACATAAAAAACAATATGACTGAACTTAGTGCATCCGTACTTTATAAAAACAGTACAAAGGTAGATTACTAATGTAACTAATAATCAAGTTACAAATTACTCTAATTAACACAGAATTTACAGTTTTGCAATGATTTTCACGTGGTATTTAGTTTATAATTAACATAATTTTTTAATTATTCTTATTTCACGTCAGCCCTATTCTTTGAATTATCATTGCATATCATAATTGTATAAAAAATATTATCTAGATAAAGTATTAATAGCATCCTTTTTTATACACAAATATAATTCTCTTCCATTAAAAACTATGTGTATATGAAATTGTTTTTCAAAAGAATTTTTTTCCATAGCAGAGGACTGCACCCAATAACATTTTAAGATAATAAAAATGTTCAGCAGAAATAATGAAGAAACATAAACTTTGCGCAGTTATTTGTTGTTTGATCTTTATGATCTTGGTATCATTGTTAAGACAATAAAATCTGTCAACTTTTTGTATCTTGTAAAATTTTGTCATGTAAAGTTTACAGTTTTAGATATTTGTTTTTAAATATTTAAAATGGCCACCATTTTTAAGCTACACCCCAGACATGAATAATTTTTTTCTGCAAATGAATATATATGTATCAAAGGTCCATGACCTTAGGTTTTATTAACAAAGGTTTTTAATTATTACAAAAAAAATTATTTTTGTAAAAAAAAAAAAAAATGTCAGTTGTGTGAGTAACCATTGGAGGTCATTACTATTATATTCATATTGGTTTGGGTCCTGGAACCATGTCCTAATTTTGTCAAAGAGTTCTGAAGCACTCTGTATAGTAATCCTATACTATAATATAATACGAGCAATGTCTGAAAGGATGTGTGTTCCTCAATCTCAAAATCTAGTGGGTAGATTTTGCTTAAACTTTGCATTTAAGAGTGTTATGGCCCAAAAATAAGTTTATAAACAGCCTCAATAAAATCGAATTTGGTCAAAATTTAAGTTTAAAAATCGTAATTTTTAACATTGGTCTTATGGGTTGCTATTTTGGTAACGAAATAACAACTGGAAGTAAAGAAAAATACAGGAACATTAATTTTAAGCGTTTTTTTAATAGCTGTTATCTGTGAAGAGTCTGGTGTAGATTTAATAGCTTGATTACCATGACACTATAACAAAAATGAATTAAAACCAACGAGCAAGGCTCGGTTAACCTGGTACTAGAACTTAACTGATCTAATTCTTAATTAAATATTTATTATATAAATTTATGAAATTTATTTGACGAATTTTAGGAATAATTTGAACACCATAAGCTGCATTTGATCTGTTTGATGTTCTTGAAATCTCTTGTATATTCATTGGAATATTGATGTATTAGAACCAATATATCAAATGTGATAGATTGCACACATGATCAATTTTTATACTGAAAAGTTTTTGGTTAAAGACATCGGAAAAAAACTACCCTTAACATCTAATTGGATGCATTTTAACAATTGGGATGGAAGAATATCTCCGATTGTTTATCATGAGATCAATTGCAAAATGAGATTGTTTTTTTTAATAAGTGGTCATAAGATGATACAGATATTGAAGCTGTATCATCTTTGTATCAAGTTTGATGCAATCAATACAGAAGGAAAGTATTCATGATACTTGATTTTTCAAACCAATTTAAAAATTATATATTTTTGTATCACTATTTACAGTGATTCGTGGACTAGACCCATCAAAAAGATTGATTCAGATGGTATCAATGTTGCCATAGCATCAATTTCAGTAAGTCTTGCCTATAGACCAAGTAAATGGCAGTGTTCATAATGATCCAAAGAAAATAGTGTGAATTGTAATTGTAACAAATTCTTTTACTCGGGACCATCAAAGTGAAATAGAAAAAAGACCACGATACCTAGAAATAAACATGTATTAAATTATATCAGCTACAGCTGAGGACAAATCCAGTCAGTGAAGTGTCGCACGTCCGTGAAGACACTGGGGGCGCTAAGCTCACAAGAGTTGAGGCCCAGAGACACGATGCCGTACTGGGTAACACCACCGGAACTGTCCTTCTCCACCAAAGGACCTCCACTGTCACCCTGGAACAATTAGGCGAATTTCTATTGATCTAATTCTGAAAACTGAAATGAGTGGGGATTTTTTCAATAGATATTGCAACTGGCTTACTTGAAACAGAAGACAACCGAATAAACACAAAAACAATAACAAATACATTTCCTCATTCCTTTTTTTATGTCACGCTAGTCACACAGTCTTAATCCTCGAGCGGGCGCTTCACCGGTAAAATGGCAGAGGGCGCATGTGGTGCTTTACTCCGCAACAACAAATTATATAAATTTTACCCATTTTACATGTTTTTATAACAAAATACTGTTTTTATAAGTATTTAAATGTTGACTAACTTCATCAGGAACATACATTTCATTGTTGAAACCATTAAAGAGTTATTTTCACCTTTGGGCTTAGTAGCTCATTGTTGTGCAGTCGGCAATGTTAACCATATGGCTCTTATGCTAAACATGGTATTTTATTGCCGTTTTGAACGCCATTTTTCAACCAATTTCCTTTCAACTTGGTTAGTGTTTATCCTCATACCTCAAAATTTTGAAAATAAAAAATACTACTAAGATTTTTTTTGTTCTTATACCATTAACTTTTACTCATATATCAGGTATGAGGAACCTAGATCTAACCTTTATCTTATCTACAGTAAAACATAAATTTTACCAATAAATATTCAAGAACATTGTCCAAAACAGGGAAATATGGACGCTTTCAGTGTTTTTACAAGGGTGAAGATGACTCTTAATTGTTTAACTTAATAGGTTAAATTAATTTAACTTTCAATTAAACACAGTAAGTAATTTTATAGTATAATATAGGTATCACTGTGTTACGGGAGAGGGCGCATGCGGTGTTATTTCTACATCAATGCAATTTATACCTTGATGTGAACAAAATATATTTAATAGTAATTTTAAATTAAATAACACATAAAAACATACCTAAACATATACAATAACCTATAACACAGAAAGTTTCATGAGGGAATAAACTCCGCACTAAGCACTCCCGAGATAAGGGCGCACACGGAAAAAACCTCTGCAAACAGACATCACATTACTAATTGGCAAATAACAAGGAAATAAAGGGGTGGGTGGGATATATAAATAGCTTAAGTTGATTCCTGGGATGAGGCACGTGAAGTACTAGGCCGGACACGATTGCTGACACCCATTATGAATATTTATTTTAGGAAAAACTACACGTACAGAGAAAAACTGTGTGCACTCAAGAGTTAACTATAGAAAAATAGTTACTTTTTAAATTAGGCCGGGTACGCAATTTGTTATTATAAAAGTGTAAAAAACCTAACTTCTACATAAGAAAATTTAGAGTTTGAATACATTCTTAAGTTATTTTGCAAAGTGCTTTTTATGCTTTAAATATAACTTAGTAAAACTTAAAAACTATTAAGTATGACGGAACAACAATTAACAACGTAACAGCAACATGAGTTTTCTCAAGATTCTTAACTTGAAGCATGCGAAGTTTTACTTGTCTAAAAGGTATGTAAGGGATATAGTGTGTGTGTTTAATAACTTCTGTATGTTTTTTAATGTGATGCTTTTTCTTTATACTTATTTTAATTTTAACAGCTTGTCTTAATTTAATGATTTTCTTATAACAAAAAAGATTTTCGTCCATCCAAAGCTTACTAATCTAAAAGGCTAATCTTACCCCAAATTTCCCTCTACACAACTCCCATTCCCATATTTAATATAAAACTCGAGTTGTTGAAAACTCTATTTGTCTTTTTAGTTTACAAACTAAATAAATTAAACCCAGTAAACTATTCTTACTCAACCTCAGGTCATGTAAGTTACATTATGTTGGTTAATTGTAATTAAACCGATTGCAATTGTCATTGATTTCAATATGTGCTGGGGTTAAAGTGTCAGACACAACTGTAACATGAATGATCATAAAGTAACTGCCACTTTTACTGAACTAGTTTTAGGCATCAAACGCACTCTTGTTTAAGCAGCAATAGCAGTGACAATGCATTCTGGACATCAATACATAATCCAGTTCAGATTATGCAATAATTGTGGGTAAAGTACCTTTCAATTACGGGTAGAACATAAAACTTACTCTACAATAAAGATTTAATTGTATCTCATAAATAAACAGTATCATTAGAATTGTTATGGGGGGAAATCGCCAGAAAGTTGCATGTTGCATTAAAAAATAATAAGATTATTAAGATGACAAATGACACTCGCTCATCCGAACTAATGGTTTGTATGTCAAAGCATTTAAATGAAGCGGAGTTGGTATGAGTCACCGTATTGTTGTTGCATCGAATAATTATATATTTATAGTTGGTTACGTATGGAAACCTGATATTTATTTCCTGTCCTTCTTCTATTTCTTTGCTATGTTTTCAATCACATCGAGGGTCGCAGAGTATAGAGAAGGCATTACAAAATGCGAAATATTGGTGTACTGCGGGCACAACAGAAGATGGTTACGTTAAGATGGTAAGTGAAGAAAATAAATTTAAAATAGAAAATATGTTTTTTATATGCCTAAAATATTTAGATTATAAGTTTGGGTGAAGCATATTTCTAATTTGGCTGAGTTGGATAAACGATAGTGTACTGTAACGGGAAATGGTCCCAGCAAGTTCCATCTTGGTTGGAATTTCCTTTTGAAGTTTTTAATTACACTGATCACCAGTTCAAAAAACCTACCTGACCCTAATAAAATATTGGTGCAACTAGAACAAAAATTGAAACTTAACACTCCTGTGCACACTCACATTGCATACACCCTTGCCGCCTGCTCCACTGGTGCACAGCTGACTCTCTACCACGTTGTAGTTGGCCACCATCTTGTAGAATGTGGTACACGAGTCATGAGGCTCCCCGGCGATATTCACGTACACCAGCTTCGATGTTCGCTTTTCTGGGCAACACAATATTTACACATCACAGAGAATTCCACAAAATGTTAACACTAAACACTGATACAACCTCATTAATGTGGAGATATGTTTTCTCCGAGATATTTTAATTATCAAATGTTTGGAGTACCCAAGCAAGTTTTAAATAAACTTTTTTATACCACTTTATTTACAAAAATTATTTTTTACTGACAAATACAGTTGAAAAAAACGCTAGAAACTTTATGTTAAAGGTGATGCTATCAAACTAAAGTGAAAGTTCTTGAACCTCTGTATGCTTTGTAAAAATACAAATCTAGACAAACTCCTAAAAGTCTCAGAGTAAAGAGTTTTTTTTGGACTTGGTGTATACTGTCAATGTCTACAGATTACACGGAATATCATGGCCTGTGATGACCGTTTACAGTACAAACATTTGGAGTAGAGCGATGAAGTTGCTGGTTGTCGCGGACGGTTTTAGTGCCAGATGTTTACCAATTTGAATTCAGAAGTGGAGTATGTTAAGAGGCCAAGGTATTCTGCGTTATCTGTACCTGTAACTTAAAGCTTTCTAAAATGTGTAACTTTACTTGAAATTATTAATTTGTGGTTGGTACATAATGTTAATGGTTAGTTAGTGGGCTAAAGGTTTTAAAATAAGAGTGATTTCATATGAGATGGCAAAAACCATTGTTTGCTATTCCCGAATTTAAATGGTTATTTTTAGGGTGATTTGGCCTATTAACGCTTCTGTGAATACTGAATACCTCAAGTTAGAAAGTCGAAAAGAGCAAGAGCTAGTCAATTTGAAAAGCTCAAGAGCTCAAAAGGGACTTCATTAGTGATGATAGCTATTGTTTAATATTTCAAATTAACTGAATTCTTCTTCAGTTCTTGGTTTAGTCTCGGTGTGAAATTATGTTAAGTTTTTTCCCTCTATATAGCTTTACTAACTGATAATCTGTTCTCCTTTTCTAGATACCCTCAGTATCAAGTAAGTATCAACTATCAAGATATAAATATTGTAATTATTAATTTTTAATCAGCTTATAATGGATAAACATTTATGCAAACTAGATGACTCACTGTCAGAAATCTTGCCCCACCCGGAGACAGTGTAGCTGTTGCTTGGGTCTCCCGTCTGCTCTGTTGTACAGCCAGGCAGTTTCACCGTGCAGATGTAATCTGCAACAGGCAAAGAAGAATTAAGTATCTATCTGAGACCCTGGACGTTAAGATGGTAAACACAAGTTTGTCTAATGTGCTTAAACCAGGTATCAAGAAAATCATACAAATGAATGCTTTGAATTACTAATGACTATTTAACCATATACATGTTCTCACTAAAGTTATACCCCGTTCAAAAAAAATGTGCGGACGAAACGGAGATTTAAATTTCCCCATTTTTCCTGTTCCTCCTGTTGCCAAGAATCCAACCAATCGGATCACTGAGAATTACTACAGATGTTTAATATCATGCCACTTTATGCCAATGTTTCACTTTTTTGTAAACAAATATTCTAATTTTGATGTTTGAGATACAACAAGGAGCACTTCCAACAGCAAGTATGGGAGTAACACGATCATTAGCGCTATTTTACACTCTAAATTTTACGGACAAAATAAAAATAAAAACTAATTAGTGAAGAGAGTCGGGGGATTGAGGAAGGTGTTGTGGGACTTTTCCTTATGATGGGGAATAAAATTCTGGCTTTCGACCGCACAATTAATTTGAATGGGATGTAACACCATTAGTCATAACAATTGTTCTCAGAGTCAGGCACATAATTTTTTTGTCTTGACATCACCGGAAAATTAATAATAGAACTTAGCGATACACAGAACTGTTGATAAGTTGAAAAAATTAAAATGTATACTCTGATTCGGGATATGAAATGTTAAGAGATAGAAACCGTTAGTAAGCAGAGTAGTTTACTTATGTCAGTGACATCTTAAATACCTATTCATTTACAAATTTCTAATAAAATTCAGTAGTCATAAGCAATTTTAGTTTACACTTTGCTGTTCATTTTTAAATTAAAATCAAACTAACGGTATGTAATTAAAACCGGTCCAACCTTAAAAATCATCAAAAAACAGTTTAATATTCTCTTCTTAATTTTGATTCCAAAGGCTAGTCTTACAAATAAATAAAAGCCGGAAATACAATATAAAAAATATTAACTCATCATACTAACCACTTAATTCCACTGCTTCCGGCAGTTTGACTACAGCAATATCATTGTATATCAGGTTAGAGTCGTATTTCTCATGGTATCGAAGACCGGATGCTGTCACACCAACAATCAGTCGACCAGGCTCGTACAACTTACTGAGATCGAGTCCTCCCAGCACCACAACAACAGCCTGCGCTCTAAAAAAAATGTTCATTAAAATGGTTATTCTGGAATAAATTTGGCTTAGTTGTCAAAAAGAATTGATTCGCTCAAATTCCATTTAGCGGGAGTAACAATTTTATGACGAATATAAGAAGCAAACGGAATCTTATTAAAAGTTTGTAAATTAAAGAAGTTTCCAAAAACCATGTGACATAGTAATGCCTTTTTAAAGATTAACACATAAAAGAAAATTTGTTTCAAATAAAGTCTCTATATAGTCTCACTAGAATAATCTAAGGTATGTAAGGAAAAGACTTAAAACTTATGTCAATGAAATTTTAGTGGGTACAGAATTAAAAAAGAAAAAATAACTGCTATTATAAGCAAAACAGTATTTTAAAAAGTACAGTAATTCTACCAGACTGTAGATTTGTCCTTGTACAACTTATAAATATTCTTATAATGGTTAAAAAAGTTATTCTTGAAGCCAGATTCATTGTTTACATCTGCAAGTGTTCTTTCCATGGCCATATAAACAATGTTTAGAGAATATTTTGTACGCAAATGTAGAGCGCTCCCTTAATGCAAAGCTATTACATGTCACACAGCTTACCCTTTGACGCAATGAGCTGCGGTCAACACGAGCTGTGAACTGACAAGAGAACCCCCACAGGACCAGTAGTTGCGGCCGTCGTAGAACTGCAGGTACGTTTGGTAGCAGAACTGTCCCCTGGCCGCCGCCTGGCCATTGACGATCTTCAGCGAGGGACGAACTGAAAACATATGAATGGGGAGTTGGCAGTGAATTCCCTAGGGGCTGTAGGATACAAATTTCTTATAGAAAAAGCTTTCTTCCAGGAAATGAAGGTAAGAGACAGAATTTCTTTATCCAAGATTGTATATTTTACCAAAATGAAATAGTTACCTTAAAGGTTCTTGCAGTCCAGGAGCTCAATAATTAAAAATGGATGATTTACAAAGTCACTTTAAAAAAGTTTTATTGTACGATCGATAGTTGTGCAGGTGTTTTTTTGTTGTTGTGTGAATGAGTTTTTTGCCCACCGATGTCTTGATCCAATTCAGCACTACATAATGTAAAATATTAAAAACTTTAGCTATGTGGTAGTAAATCAACATGGTTGCCGTTCCTTGTACCTTTGAGTTCCGCAAAACCCAGAATTCTGGATAACTCAGGGCGCCTGCCAGAGCAGTAAAGTGCACTGGGTTTCAAGCACTCTGCGCCGTGGCATCGGCCAGAGTCCGATATGATGCTTTAGTTTTTCTTCAACTTAGTTTTAACATATGAGGTTTAAGATTTGAGTTTTTGTATTATTTACACTTAATCTTATGCAATAAATAAATGGTTTTTCATAAATAAATAAATGGTAGGAATAATGTAATCTTCTCTTTCTTATATGTTTCTTCTTTCTCTATAACCCGGAATTTTTACAAACCTGGACATCATTCAGTCTAGTATTGCAGGATCCTACTTTATTTTTTTTAAGGAACTCTACATTTTATTACTTTCTCCCCCTATACCATAGTATATGGAGAAAGTATTGTTTTCGTCAAAATTTTCGAATTTGAGTTGTTGGTGTATTTATCCATTATGGTTCCCCCTGAGTCCAAAAAAGTGGTTTTCGGAGTGATGTCTGTGTGTGTGTGTGTGTGTGTGTGTGTGTGTGTGTGTATGTGTGTCAGGATGTAAACAGAGCTAGAGAATGCCCTAATGGTCCGATTTTAATGAAATTTGGTATATAGGTCCAAATCCACAATAATTCCAGGCGTTTTTTTCATTTTTTTGAATTTTTGATTTTTAAGGGTATTTTACCCCCAAAAACCCTCAAAAATCGTCAAAAATCAAAATTTCTCAAAAACGGCTCTAACGATTTTGATTAAAATTTTGTGGTTTATTAAGCTTAAAATGATGAATAAAATGACACCACCCGCATCTCCGAGAAAATGCGCGTTCAAAAGTTATGGAGTAAAAAGTGTTTAAAAAATCAATTTTTTTGATTTTCAAAATAGCTGTTGTCTCAAAATAAATTTTACTTATCACCATTAAATCAAGCTCAAAAAACTAAATAATCCAGTACTTTAAATTATTGCTCTACGTCAAGTGGTTGAGGAGAAAATACAATTTTTCATTTAGCGGTAAACGCAGTACGTTGTTAAAAGTCACAGATGCGCGTAGGGTCAAACGAGCGCTGCTCAGCTGGTAGCTATCCGACTGAGTCATCTAGACATTAATGTTTAAAGCTTTTAACACATGTTTTTATATTGTTGGGAGAAAGTATGTGTCAGTTATCTGATACCGTTTATTTTATAGTAGATTTTTGGTGCTAGTAAGCGTAATATTGTATAGTAAATAATTAATTATATGTTGATTACTGGGAAAATGTTATATTAGATAAATTTTAAATGGCAACTTGTCT
Organism: Neoaliturus tenellus; assembly: GCA_030545055.2. Lineage (NCBI taxonomy): Eukaryota > Metazoa > Arthropoda > Insecta > Hemiptera > Cicadellidae > Neoaliturus > Neoaliturus tenellus. The sequence continues at coordinate 334,973,758 of CM061531.1, read as the reverse complement.
AGAATATACAATAATCTGTTTTTCATGTTGTAGTAAAACATCTTTTGATTAAAATTTTATTTTGTTTTTTTTTATCTGAATCGGGCAGTATGTAAGAATTACCTGATTTAGAAGAAGGAACTGGTCCAACTTCATTGAGGAAGATATTTCTGGATGGCGCAGAAAAGTCAAATGCAGGTTTCCTTCCAACCTATGACAAGTAAAACACCATACTTTTCATTGTAGTAATCACCTATAGGGTTTTAATGACAACAGAATTTATTTTTGCTCTATAGCTATCCGATAAGTAGTTAATTTATGGGTACTGAAAAATTTGTAACATACAGACTCAATAAATTTTAATTATGTGAGACAAGAATATAATCAAAATTATATTTTAGGTGTTTGATTTTTTTCTATTTAAAATATAACAAGTTACTTGAAAATTTTTTATGTCTTATTCAATAAATTAAAATATTAAATCATATTTTAGAGAACATTACCTAAATCAATTGCACAATTAATTAATTGAAAGACAAACCTCTTTAGCATTGCTAAACTGAGCGAACCCACTACACAAAAGAGCAATGAATAGAAATAACATTTCCTCAGTTAGAATGTTAAGTAGGACGAGCGAATTCTGTGAAATAGTTTATGGGACACCTTTATTATACACGATTGCTATGACTTCGTCATCACAGAAAAACATGCTCAGATTATGTATGATCATCGTTATCTTCATTACAAAGAATTAAAAGCTTATGAACTCTTGAAGTCAAGGCCTAGAACAAATAAATGAGGATACTTCGGCAATTACTAAGCTTTGCTCTATTTAATCAAAAACTAATAGAACAACTGTAATTATGTTACCCTCTGGAAAATCCCAATCCTGTACATATTGAGGGAAACCCCTTAACTAATATAATATGATGGAATGACACCTACGTATGAAAAATCAAATCAGATGATATAAATAAATTGTCAGATTGTTTTTCACATTTTGCTGTCAACATAGCAGTCTTGGAGCCCTTTGTTAAATTGCAGAATGTAAATTATTATCATTTTTTATTGAGTTTTTATATGATAAATCCATTCAATAATAAGCAAATTTTTCTCCTCCCAAAGTATATACACTTCAATATATCAAAGTCATCCTTTGGATTTAGGTTTTGACAAAAAGATTAAGGTTTAAAGGTGTGCTTAAATCAGATGTTGACAAGCAATAGTTGTAGACTTTATCCACCTGGATATAAAAGTAGAAGTCATCAACTTTCGGTTGTCAACCTCTGGTTGATCACCTAAGACATTGATATTGACATTGTTCACAAGCATCCAACCGTAAAGCGGTTTGTTAACGTTTTTGCCTATCACGTGACAAATTCCACAAATAAAATGTCTGGAATTAGTCATGTTGGCAAAACCTAAACAAACCTCTTTTGCAGTGGATGAACTGTCCATTGCCCGTTCTCTTTCTCTTTTTCCCTTTTTTTAATATTGCCTTAGAGAATCCAATAAAATATATCTGCCAACTCAATTAATTTAATTTACACTTGTACTATTCTTGTTTTCCAATATATTAATTTATACAGCCAACTCTTGCTAACTTTATTACTTAAAATCATTGGTAACTCTAATTATTTTTAATCAACTTTGAAAAATCTGTTAAGTCAAAAAATAAATCGCACATTATTCAAACTAATTTTAAGTACCATATTTTTATGAGTAAAAAATTTTGTAGTATCGAGTTGATAACTGCCTCTTAGGTCGCAAAGTCAGTGGATACGTCATAAAACAAATCTAACCCAAAACTACCTATGTAACTAAAAAAAAAAAAAAAACACTATTAAGTTTGTTCTGTTAATTTTAAGTTACCAAGAGTGAATGTATAAAAAATGAGCTCGATTTTAAATTACATAAAAACTTAATGGTATGTTTATTGTATAAAACACCAATGATTTCCTTACAATAAATGATCCTTTTTAAATACATCTATTTGCCTACCCCATATTATCTATGGAGTAGACTATAAGTTTTACTTTTGTTGCATACCGTTGTTTTGGTTCCCCAGTGTTAACCAGGGATACAGTTAGCCTAGTAATTATCACTATCCTGTGAATAGTCGATGTTACCAGTAACTGGATCTTCGGACAGTAAACGTTAAAACATGTTTGTCTCAGCTGTGCTCTATTTTGTGTTTTGCCACACATTAATATTTAGGGAAAGTGACGCTTTTGCTTTGGTTACAGATGGCAATACTACGAATCAAAGGGAGTCTAGAGGTAATTTTTTCATTGTTTTAAATTAAACCTTAATCAAGGATAAAGGTATTTTCATCATTTTAGTGCCTGTAGACTGTAGAGGTATAAAAACAGGAATTAATAAGTTTTATTTTTCATATTCATTAGTTCATACTCAAAGTTTAAAGAATACATTTCTCTCTTAAATTTTTAAGTTTTAATATTATTTTATTACAGCAACTTATAAGGAACCCTGCGTGTTAACTATTTACTTCTAAGTAATATTAACTTCTTGATAAATTTGTTTTGTATTTACTTATTTACTTGCATAACAAAAATATGGAAAATAAAATCTCATAAAAATCTTAAACGATGAAAAGATCTTTTATCACAGGCAAATTTTGTTAAACTTGGCTTACAGAAGTAATGTATGGTACCACAGATAACCTATAGGTAATCTGTGACGGTGCAGAGAGAATATAGTGACAGCAGACGGATGTTAGACCACATGTTTCAACAACTTGCTGTAATCTGTGCATCATGGTTTCCACTCACAGTGATACACCAGTGCAAGGAATCTTTATTTTAGATTCCTTGCACCAGTGGAAATTTTGATATGTAAACTTAAAGCTAAACTTATATTTGTAGAGGTAAAATTCAAATTTAAAACAAGCCTATATGCACTGAAATTAGTGCTAAAAAGGTAATTGTTGTATTTCTTCAATGTCAAATGAAACCTTAAAATGATTAAGAGTTACGAGGCGGCCCATGTGCAAATTGCGCATTTTATGAGTCTGTATGAGTGAAACTCACCTAAAGTACATGTACGTGAATGTTGATTATGAAGTGACAGAGATCTATTTTTGTTTACTATCTGGCTTTTAAAATTCATCTGGAAATAATCAGCTGTTAAATTCACTTTTCAACTTCAATTCACAATTAATTCAATTGTTAAGTTCACAATTCACATTAAGGAACTTGCAATAAAAGTTGGTCAAAATTTTAAAGCGCCCTCTAGAAATAAATCAAAGGCGAGGGACACGAAGCCCGAAACAATATGACCTTTTTAATAACAATTCGTCACTGTGGTATATCCTAAGCTTTAAAATGACACCTCAATCTTAAAAATCGGTTCAGTAGGTCGAGAGAAAAAGGGACGTAACAGACGAAACTTTTGGATAAAAATGAATCTTGTAAGAATCATTTTTGAGAATTAGAGTTTTTGACTGTTATAGCCTTTACATTTATAAAACCATATTGTATATTATGTAAAAAACCATGAAGCAAAATTACTAAGACAGAAAGACATACACAATTATAATACGAGAAACAAATCAAATTTTTTTAATTAAAAAGCATAATAAAGAAAAATTTAAAGAAAGTCCTAATTATATCGGAATTAAATTCATGCATTCCCTCCCTTCTATTATTAGAAATGAAGAAAATTTCACCAAGTTCAAAAATAAACCAAAGAGATTTTTAATTGATTGTGAATTTTATGGTACAGTATTGAAGAATTTATGAAACCATAACAAATAAAGTGGCTTATTATTGTAAATATTAGCTTTAGTTCTAGGCAATAAGTATTTCTTTTTTTTTACAACAATGACGCAACATTTACAACAATTCATGTACATATTTTTGTATGTGTTGAATAAAGATTGATTTGATTTGCAACCCTTATAGAAATAAGAAGATAGATTTGTTTGACTTAATCAGGTTTTCAAGGGAATTGTATCAAGATACCAAAGCTTTTGAGTCATTAAGGATCAAGTAAGCAAGTGTTGGCTGTAAAATGGCTTAAAATATTCAGCAACAAATTTTAATCCTAAACTTTAATTTAAAATGAAATAGGTCTTGTAAAAGCGGCAGATGTTAACAGCTCTGTGTTTTGCAGTGTTTTTCCTGTTCCCGTTGTTCACACCATTCCGGCGCAAGGCCTGCCTGGCCGGTACATCCCAGAGTCAGGTTGGAGTCTGCTACACAGCGCACCAGTGTAACCTGCGCGGTGGAGTCGCGTCCGGAACGTGCGCCAGCGGACGGGGCGTGTGTTGTGTCTGTGAGTACTGCAGGGGGTTGAGGGTTGAGATGTGTTGTGAGTGAAGGGCAAAAAGGTACTTCAAGCACTGCAACTCTTTTTCAGATTGTAAACTAAGCAAATAACTTGAATAATCTTTTAAGCTACATTAGAGTGGCTAACTGTAAGCAATAGCTTGAAGATTTTTTATTTAAAACCCTTTTTTAAAAGGGAAGTGTGTTTGAGAAGTGAACTTAACACATACTCAATCGTCAATCCTGTCATTAACTGTATAGGTTAGATGACAATAGCTACTGTTGGGATATGTTACCCTGTTTCACATTGCGGTGAAAATAAGGAAAAATTTAATGAAACTACTTAATTTTATAAAATAATGAAATAAGCGACAACCGAAAATTATACAACTTAAAAACTGCACGGTTGAAACGCCATGTTCTCAGTGACTATTGAAATGGTCCTCATGATTGTGTCTATTTTAAAAGGAATAAAGCATAGATTTGCAGAATCCCTTTCAAATGCATGATCGTCCTAAGGGTGAAGTCCTATAGCCCTTTAAAGCTTTGGGCCCATGCTATTCTTATAGGCAAGTAAAATTTAGTTAAAATTTCCAGCTGAGGAAAGTTTTTTTATTGTTTTGAAAAACTCACTTTTTGCATACCAAGTTTTGGCGTAATGGAGCACGCCCATTCATATAGTATAACTTAATTTGTTTTGAGATGAAATTTAATGTGTGTTTGAAAAAAAAAAAAAAATGAATAAATGTTGTCTGGAGATAACATGTTGGCCAATTAGGAAATAAGTATTGAGGAGAGGTAACCCCCTAAATAAATAAATAAAGGTATTTGTTTGAAATGTTTATTTTTTATACATATATAAAAAAAAAAAACAGGGTGTCTAGTAGTCTTGAAAATCTGGAAAGTCTTGAATTAGTATTAAATTTAATAATGGTCTTGAAAAGTCTGGAATTAGTCTTGAATTTTCAGTCTAGTCTTGAAATTTACAAAAAATTTAACTATAGAGACGCTTGCAATCGCCAATTAAGACGCTCTGATAAAGATTGCTAACCAGAGACGCCTGTAATCCCCAATCAAAACGCTTGCAACTGCAGACCGTAAACAAACGCTCACAATTCTATTAAATAATATGTAAAATTCCAAAATTTGTTTACAGTAGACAAGACAATGTTAAAAAAATGAATTTTACTAACATTTGCCTACAAGCTAAAGAACAAGGAAAAGCAACATTTTAATTATTACCAAATAAATGCAATTTTTATGTGTTTTATAAATTTGCTATCATATTGAATTTTTGAAAGGATTTATATAACCCTATTTATTTTAATAAACTAAACAGAACACACACCCTACGAAGGACGGACAAAGGGTAAAAAAATAGAATTACAATCTTGTGCATTATTTTAATTCAAACCATTTAAATTTTCAATGTTGTTGAAGAATTAATAATGCTTCTTTTAAAAAAGTCATAATTTTGTAGTTTCATTTTCTATGGTCTTGTTTTTGACAAAAAATATTACAATTCATTATATTAGCCCCTAAACTGCTACTGAAGACTAAAATAGTATACAAATGACTTCCTTTGAGCAGCTCAAATTTTGTTGTTGGACATAATCACTACGGTAAATGTTTTACCGTGAATATATGGCATTGTCAAGTGATATAAATAAGAACATAGCCTTCTATCCATCAATGGATTGGTCAAGGATAAAAAAAGACAAAACACGGTAGAAACACAGTGAATTTTGTGTATTTTAATCCTTGACCAATCCTTTGATAGATGTTATGTTCTTGTATCACTTGACAATGCTGTATTCACAGTGAAACATGTAGTGATTATATCCAACAACTAAATTAAAGCTGGTCGATGTAAGGAATGTGTGTACTATTTAAAAACAAACATATATAAGTGACAACTATGTAAATAATTTGTTAAATGTAAGACAGATATTAATATGTTGAGTAATGCGGCAGTCTTGAAAAAACTGAAACAGTCTTGAAAAAGTCTGGAATTAGTCTTGAATTTTTAAAGAGAAATAAACTAGACACCCTGAAAAATCATATTACATTGTGAGATATCAAGATAATTTGCTCATTTTGTTTTGGTAAGATATCAAGAACAAATTTTCCATTTCCATTACCTATTTCTGCCATTTTCTTATTGATTTTTCTCCACACAGTCCAGTACTCGTGTGGGGGCGTCTCGACAGCGCAGAACTACACCTACTTTACCAGTCCCGGATATCCTACCTCGTACACTGGTGGCTCTCGGTGTACCCTCACCGTCACCAAGGCAAACTACTCCATCTGTCAGGTTTGTCGGGGGTGCAGAATAAAATTTAAGCAATCGGGGTTCAGTGTAATTAAAACTTGAAAAAAAAAAAATCGTTACTGCCTATTACTATGGGTCAATAAGCCTGTTCAATCTATAGATTAGTTTTTTGTGATCACAGATATTCACAAAATTTGATTGGTCGGATGTCATTGATTTAGAACTAAATGTAACTTTTGTATTGTATAAAAATAAATTACTCGATGTCGAGCAACACGTGCACTAGTATGATCTAAAGACAGCAAGGTACCGTGTTGGCAGTAAGTCACCTAGACTAGCCAGAGGTGACACATCACATTTTGTGCCTGTAATGTCGTTGGCCAGCATCAAACTGGCTCGTAAGACTATAGCTTTACCACTGAGCTACTTCTTCACTTTAGAAAAGGGATGTGTTTGTGTATGTAAACTTTTGTTTTGTAGCAAATTTATTTATATGTAAAAATTACACAAAAATGTTATTCCACATTTACTTGATAATACGTGTATTGACAAAGTTTAAGATTAATTACTTGATGCTTCTACTGTTAAAGAAACTAAATAAGAACACTCTTTAATTTTATTTACAGAGACATAAAAACTTTTAAGAAAATTTCAGGTGAAATAATAAAAGAATGCAGAGACCAAAATATTGCACATTTGTCTTGACATTTTTAAAGGTATGATTAATGAAAAGATGACTTCAATATGCTAAAAAATTCTCAAAATAATTTACTGAAAAATATTAAGATAAGAATTGCATAGAAAATAAAATTGAATTCGAAAAAGGGTAACTTTAAAAAAAATCTGTTTACAAGTGCTCACGGTCCCTTTACATGTTCCCTTTGTTTTGTGTTATCCTAATGAACAGTACGGTAGACTTTCAATAATTGACATATATGAAATCAGGACCTCGTCGGATCATGGAAGATTATGGGTTACTGGAGGTATGATTATACGAATGCTAAATAACCTTTCATCAGGATCAATTTGAAAGTGTACAATTGTAATTTCAAAATTTTAAAACAAAGTAAAAACACAAAAAACTGTCTTCACAAATGGGTAAAAAACAACAAACCACTTGAATACACAAGTCTATTTACAAAATTATATAAAACCACAATTGAAATTAAAAATTTTTGTCAAGTCATAAATAATTGCTCCTACCTGACTTGATGTTCACTCTCTATTGCACAAAAAATCACAAAATATTGCCGCTGAATCATTGGATTATAGAACATGCTGGCTTACCCAAATGTTGAACTACTACAAGTCTACTAGTGTTGAAAACATCTGAATTGTAATTTTCTCACCTACCTACAACAACTAATCTTCTGAATATTTGTTGTCCTTCCATGTACCAGCTGAGGATCAACATGCTGGACCTGACCTTGGCCCCGCCTACTGCCGACGGTGTCTGCAACAATGACTTCCTCTCCAGCAGCCTGAACATGATCCGTCTCTGTGGCGACAACAAGGGCCAGCACAGTGAGTGGCCAGCGTGGACTATACTCCGTTCAAAATTAATGTGCAGTTGAACGACAGAATTTATTTCCCACAACGGGACAATATCCCTCCCTACTGTCATGAATTCCCCTATTTTTTTCATAGTCTGCTCTTATTTGAATTTCGCCTCTGAAGTTCTGTGTAATTAATGCGCTGATGATTGTGCTACTATTCCTTGATTGTTGCAAGCCCTTCTTTTTTACATCTCAAACTACGGAATAAGAATTTTTGTTGATGAAAAATCAAAACATTAACACAAAGTGACATGAGCCACTATACAGCTGTAATAATTCTCAGTGGTTGTGATTGGTTGGATTCTTGGCAGTTGGAGGAGCAGGAAGAATGGGGGAATGGAAATTCGCATTTAGACTGCACATGAATTTTGAACAATGTTGAGCCTTTTTTGCATAAAAAAGAGTGTAGCATTAATAAATACATACATTCCTAATTCTTCAAGTTGCATGTAAACTACAATAGGTACTGGATAAAGAATTCACATTTTTCCTGAGAGTTTTGTCACTTGATGTACCATATCGTTTCTGGTTTTTTTTGGATTGTATAGTTTTGAAAATAAACCACAAAAAAAGTAATTGGATTTTCTAGTCCTATGATTAACTGAAGTAAAAGGTTTACACTAAATTTGTAAACCGTAAGTGGGACAAAAGTTTTGACTGCCTTAGTTAAAATTGCCAAGAGAAAAAGATAAAGTGAGTTTTCGTTTTCTGTTGCAGTGTATGTGGACTTTAGCTCTGCCTCTTCCTTCACTCTCTCAGTCGACACCAACTCGGTGTTCAGCTTTGACCGATCGTGGAATTTGGAAATCATTCAGATACCCTGCTCCTCTGGAGGTAACCTCAACTCTGCTATTGCTATTGATCAGTTAAAAGAAGTGCCATTATTTTTAGGCTGTAACCTAAAGCTTATAAGATCACCAATGATTTCCATGCTTTATTAGTTCAACAAATTTTTGTTGTGTGGTGTTTGAACTTCAGCAATAGCTCAAAGATAGATAATTTAATTTAAAGGTCACTGTATAAATTTCAAAAAGCTTTTAAAAAAGAACATTTAAAATGATTTATTGGATTGCAAGATGTTGTGCTTGCAGTGACACATGTAATTTTGACAAAGATAAAATCTCTTATGCTTAGGGTTTCGTTTTTTACAGTAAAGTTGTTAATCATAATAACAAAAAATGTTATTTTTGCAGTTCCATCAGGCTGTACCCAGTATTTCAACACAACTTCTGGATCTGTGTCCAGTTTCAATTATGGAACTACTGCTTCAACATCTACTAATACTGATGGTTGGTGTTTATTATCTTTAAACATTTCTCAACTACAGTACAGTTACTCTACTGGTAATATTTACTAGTGGGCCAGTGGGGTAAATATATTAGAGCTCAAGATCCGGTGAAACTAACTTCTTAACTACAGTAATTATGTTAATCTGTACTTACAGTTTGTTGTTACTAAACCTGTTAGTATGAATAGTTGTGGCTAGAGTGAATTTTAAGCTTATTTGATCACTTCATTTACCAATCAGAATCTGCAAAAGTAGAATTCATCATGAAAAAAAGTAGAACATCTCTGGCTTCTTACCTTGCTGAAGAACACACGAGTGGTGCTTTGTTTGTTGGAAAGCTCTTTAGACTTCAGTTCAAGAGGTAATGAATATGATTCTCAGAATGGCCACAAAACTTTGATGTACATTTAATCGTTTAAATACGTTCAAGTGTACATTGTTCAAAAGTCCTTGGTAAAATTCTAAAATGTGCCACTGGTGTAGACAGTATAAAAAATAAAGTTTTACATTCTCTCCCTGAAATCTGTTTAGAAATTTTTCTGTGATATTTGATCCATAACCACTTAAATCTGCTTAATCAGTTATCTTTGGAAAATTTGCCAAAAATATATCAAAAAATATTTCTCATCTACAATTATGTTTTTTGTTTTATAGGTTCAGCAGGCAACAGGCAGCTGGCAGGGCTGAGCTACGGGGTGTGCGTTCGCTCCCTCTCAGGCTACTGTTCCATAGAGTGGTCTCAAAACTCCGCCAGCCCTTACACCTTCACTATCTCAGGGCCTACGGAAACCCTCGATACTACAGTGCTCGGTATGGAATAATTTAAATTTTGCAACCACATGAATAGTATAAATATTTCTGATCCAAGCCTGCAGTTAGAACCCTCTAATTGAATCAAAATTGCTTCTCAGTATTTGTATCAGTATAGAAGGAATATATGGTATATGGCTCTCTTATCTGACCTCCTGATAACCAAATCCGACCAATGTCCAACTGTCTGTCTGTGATTTCCGGGCTCCCGTCGTTGCTAAGCCAGTAGAAACGTAAAACTATTCATTATTTGTAGAGACAATCAAATCTATATTTATAAAAGATGATGTTTATATATATATATATATATATATATATATATATATATTTGTGATCGTAGGACTCTGTAACCATGTTGTCATTAAATTTGGTGCAGATATAGAAAATTTCATGGAGATGGTTTGTAAGCCATTCATTTTTGTATAGCTCTCAGGGCTTAGCCCCAGGACAGTCATAAACATAACCATTTTAGAGTTTAAAACTCTCTTCCACCTGTTGTCATGGAAACAATCAAATCAATTTTTAAGTTGGCATTTCAAAGCATGCCGGGTATAAGCTAGCTATGTAGTCATTAATTTTTCAGTTATTATACATATCTTAATATTTCAATTAATGTGTTAGAGGTACAATAAAGTAGTATTACAAAACTGTATAGCTGTTTTTATACCTAGTAAATGAGATATCCGATTTTTGGCTGTTCCGAGCATGGCCCAGCCCTGTGATGGTCAAATATGGGAGTTTCTACTGTAGTTACAGTAAATTATTCTTTAATAAGAGTCTTCAGTAAATCATTAAATCACTATTTTTCAAGGGATCACCAATTTGATTACTGGGATGCCTCCTGAAAGTATGGGATGCTTTTTCTAATGAATACATCTAAAAATATCTAGGTGCATTCCCATGAGCTAAAATTAATTTTAAGTTATCTTCAATTGATACTGATAATAAGTTTCTACACAAACACAAAGTCAGAGATATCCATGGTTTCGAAAATTATATGACCTGGACTATGTAATTTTAAAGCATAAATTTCTTGACAACAAATTATACACAATTGTTAATTTTACATAAATTTCCAGGAACATCTACAGCATCAGTGAGTGGAGCTAGCTGCACAACCAACTTTGTGGTGATTCCAAACCCTTCTCAAAACGGGGTTAGGGTCCCAGCAGATAGATTCTGTGGGAATGGATTTGTCACTACAACATGTGAGTTACAGTATTTCCTTTATGAACAGAAATTAAAGTAAGATTCATCATACTGCTGTGCTATAGTAAATGTTGGGTAAGTCCACCGAGATGCAAAGACCAAAGGTAACATATTCACGGAGGGACTTTGCAGCCTATCCATAGTTTAAATATTACGTGGAGTCACTCGGGACCTTGAAATATTTTCTATCTGTTGGTACCTAATTTCTAAGTTTAGGTATCAGGTGAGCTGAGTATCCTAGAGAGCCGATTGAGGACAGCTGTTTTGATGGTAGGATATGCACCTCTCTTTTCCAACCATCGAATGATTATTGAGGGGATCACGAAAAAGGGAGAACAGACGAGGGGGAGAGGAGAGTGGCCCGGTGACAGTGCTGACCTCTTGTGGAGAATCTAGTAATCTGCAACTGGGCATGTCGATTGTCCATTGTCTGGTGATCCCGTGGATGAACGCTTTGCAGGTTTTTCAACTCCAGTTTTACCATCTAAAGTAGATTCAATTAAGAGAATAATTATCTGTAATATTTGTGTACTACTGTAGATCACAATGCAGTGACAGTGTTCCTAGTTGTCATCAATCGAAAGAGAGTAAGCCAAATGAATTTTTGGTAACCTGTTCAAAAAACCCCAATGTACTGAAACTAGCTTTAAGTCCTTAACTATAAATAATTATTGTTTTAAATGTAAATCCAATCATAGAGCTCCAAAAATTGTTTTCAATGATTTTCCAGTGTGTCCAGATGTTTTTGTAAATTGCCAATACAATTAGCTCATGCACCTAAATTTACAAGGTAGTGTGTTCGTAATACACACAAGATTTTTCCTACCAACATAATTGTTACAGATTAGGGGCTGTCCATAAATTACGTCATCTGAAAATAGGGAGGGGGGGTCCAGATTGAAAATGACGGTAGGGTGATGTGCAAGGGGGGGGGGGGGGGGGGTCGGCTTTGGTATGACGTCATTTAAAAAATTATATTTTATATCAAATTTTAACGTTAAAACAACGATAAATTCTTACAAAATTCAACCATTACAAAAAAACTATCTAAGAAAATACATTACGCAATTTTTCAGAATTGTTTTATGGTTTATTTTTCCATTGAGAAAGTCATTTTGGCTTATTTCTGAAGGTAAATTTACATTTAATTTGTTTATGTTTTTTATCCGGTAGAGTTCATCGCCAGACCAAGGTAAGCAGAAAAATCATAATTTTTACTTCAAACGAAGGTTTGTTAAAAATGACGTCATTTTTCTGAGAGGGGGGGGGGGCAGACAAATTATGATGGTCGGATGATTTTAGGGAGGGGGGGTTCAAAAATGGCAAAAAAGCGATGACGTAATTTATGGACGGCCCCTTACATGTTTTATTGAATACAAAATGTCATTTAGATTATTTTTTATTTGTTTCTGTTGGAACACACTGTTAACTATCAAACATAACCTCAAACTAAAAAAGAAGCGATTACCAAACAAAAACAATGAATAACAGCACTATTATGGCTTGTAATAACAGCTGACTTCAAATTGCTGTTAGATCTAGCGTGCGGTAAAGAATCATTGCCGCTCTAGAGCGGGAAAGAAACGGAAACCGGATATGAACTGTTTTGCATAGGGGTTACAGGTGTGGCAATGCGATTATTTCCATGCAGTGGTAGGAAAATGTCTTTGAAATGTCTTGTTTAGAAATGCCTGGAATGAAAATGTTCATAATTTCTTTATATAGAATTCCATTGGATAATAATTTTAAATAATTTTTAACTAAACTAAAATTTTTTTTACTACTCTACACATTAAAGTACACTTTCTAAATGTAAAATAAGCTAAGAAAATAGGTTATTCCCACTATTGCACAGAAAAATTACATAGTGTTAACTTTCTGTGCATTTTGTGGTGCATTTGTGGTTATGGGATTTTATGGTGCAGACTGATCAGCTGTTGCATAACGCTGAGTTTTGGTGCGTATGTCCCTCGACATAAACTCGGCGTTATAGTTCGGTTTTTTTTCTTGATACTAAGTTGAATAAACAAAAATATTCATGTTGTTAACAAGTTTTTCGATGTCGTACAATACTCGTCTCAAAAGTGCCATTGCGGGGCCCAATAGCCTTTTCCATGCCCGGCTTCGCCTTATGCGTGAATGCAATCTCTCCCTGCAGTAAGTCACTTCCGAGACTTGTAATGAAAACTACTACAGTACACTCTCGTTCATCGGAACTAATGTGGCGGACGGCCGGTTCGGATGTCAAAAAATTCCGATGAAGCGGAGTCCGTGGTGAGTCATCATTTCCGCCCGTACGGTGACCTATCGTGATTGTATTCACTCTTGTTTTTAAGATAACACAAGAGATTTTATGAAAATAAGGCACTCAAACTTTGAACATGGTAACAATGAACCTATAGGAATATAAAACAATGCAGGAAATAAAGATTCAAAATCGTTATTCTCCTATTCCATATTCATATTCCACTCATATTCCAGCAGTCAACTGACTTCCACGTAACACAGGTGCAGTCGCGGCGCGAGACAGACTGAATGACAGTTTGGGAAGCGGTCGAAACGGATGTTCACTTCCTGCCCATACTCCACGGCCTCGTAAATCACATCGATGTGTACAGATTATGGAAAACGCCTGATGACGTTTGATGCAAAATGTGATACTTCACTGTTGTGCGGATAGAACGAATGGAAATTGAAGGCGCTAAAACGGAAAAATTATTTATTTCATTAGAAAAAAATTTAATGATATCCAGATTTTCAGTTCCGATGAAGCGGAGTTCCGATGTCGCCGAGTCCGATGAACGAGAGTGTACTGTATTATTTCACTTAGAAAGGAATCAAAATCCAAACATATTTTCTTTGCGGCTGACTTTAACATCAATGTCATAGAGTCACCAAATCATTGGCTTTCTTTTTTAAATTTAATTCAAATGTATGACTACATGTATATCTTTCAGGCACTAACAAGAATTACATCAAGATGTGAAAAATGCATCTGACAATATTGTCACACTAATCTTGTAACAGGTGAATTTGATGTCAAAATGAATTTAGAACTAGGCCTATCTGACCACAGGGCTCTTTTTGTTCCCATATTTCAAAGTAATTATAGGGCTGACAAATGTATAAATAAGTCTGGTTTTAAGAGAAGAATTTATAAGCTGTTAAAAACTGAAGAGTTTTGTATACCACATGTCAAGGTTTAATTGGAATTTTTTGTACTAGGTTGAAAACTGATTTGAATAATTAAATGCACTATGCTTGAAATATTTCTACTCATCCTTGAATTTTGGTTTTTAACAACACACTAACCATCAGAATATTTTAAAGATTGTTATAGCTTGTAAGCATCTAAATGTCAGATCGTTTTACCCAGTGATCCGTTTGTTGCAGCCGCAGCCAGACCGTATGTGTTGTACGTCACGACAGCCTCCGCCTCCTCCACTGCAGTCACTCCCGACTTTGGCAACCGAGGATTCAACCTCAACTACCGCTTACTGCCTTGTTAAAAACATTTAAAACAAAGATTGAGTTTTATTTTCTTTACCTCGACCTACAAAAACTTCATATTTTAGTCGCCAAGGAACCACAATAATGATGTGATAATTGAGTATTGGATTTGTTGAGTCAATCAAAGTATCAATTTAACAACTAATCAAGTGATACTCAAGTTCGTTATCAATGTAATTAGTTACCATTGTGTTTTAATCAGTGGAATATTTAAATTCTAATCAAGGTATGATTTTTAAAGCCACCTCTGTGAATCATCAGCGCTGGCGCAGAGACTGAAGTCTAATTTTGAACGGACTATAGTAGGTGGTATTTGTAACAACTAAAACTGAGGTGGTTAGAAAGCAACTCTTTAGGAACTCTTAAGCGTAAATGTAGATGTATGTAGCTTACAGGTTGGTATAGTAAGCTACATACGTGTGGTTCAGATTCCCCTTTAGTCCTATTCGGTTCATATCACATAACAAGCAGCTGAAATATACAGATTAAAAAAAAATTGACTAATTTTAATAGTAATAGTGATGAATAGTGAATCATACGAAGATGTCGTTGGGGTCCGTGCGCCGGTGTTCAACAACTCGGAGAGTTCGCTGTCCGTCGGGCTGCACTTGTTTTTGGATTCGCAGAAGCGCCTTCGGCGGCTTGCCATTGTCAACTGCTACTGTAGAGGTATCTGGGAAACGTCTTATATAGGGGAAAGTTTTCTAGAACCGTCGGGGTGGAAGGTCTCGAAGTACTTTTTGGAATTCGGGGAGGTCAGTGAAGGAATGCGGCGTATGCCGCGGCCGAGAGTAGCGGCCAAGGAGAAGGAACTTTCTAGTTTTACTATGCGTAGAACCGATTAAAACAATTCCTTTGGTTTTAGTGTTTAATAATATGACTTTTTAGTACTTGAAAGGTATTGGTTCCCGACACGTCTGTTTGTAGATTGATTATGTTATTCTTTTCCTTTTGTCTGTATATGTGTAGATTTTCAAACAAATCAAGTTTCTTACTTTTATCCATAATTTCCAATACCTCTAAACAATCTTCCATTTTCCCAAATTCATGATTTTCATTAATTATGTGAAAAGCGTAGTGCGATTTTGGTTCTTTTTGTTTCAAAGCATACAAGTGTTCTTTAAATCTTTGTTTAAAACTTCGGCCTGTCTGTCCTATGTAAACTTTTTCGCATGATAAACATTTTATTTTATAAACAGCACTTTTCGAAAAAGTATTTGTTTCTTCGATTTCTGTATGGAATCTTCTTTTCAAACTATTGTTAGTTTTGAATGCTACATTAATACCTTGTTTTTTAAATACTTTAGTTAACTGGTAGATTTCGGGTCCTGTGTAAGTGAAAGTAACCCATTTTTTCTCCTTTTCCATGTTCTCATTTTCTTTCAACTGAGGGTTCTGTGATTGTTTTCTAATTAATTTATGTATTTCTTCCTTTCTGTACCCGTTCAGCTCTGCGAGGCTGTAGATTGTTTTTATTTCTTCGTTGTATTCTTTTTTGTGTAATGGGAGATTATTAGCTCTATGTATCATACTTTGAAATGCTGCTAATTTGTGCTGTTTAGGATGGTTGGATTCATTGTTTATAAGAACATCACTTGAAGTGGGTTTTCGATACACTTTAGTCCAGAGTCAGTTTTAATTAGTGTAACGTCTAGAAAATTGAGTTGATTGTTTGATTCCTTTTCGATGGTAAACTTTAGTTTTTCATGTTGAGAGTTTAACTGATCTAATATCTTATTAAGTGTTCTATCGGGTTCTTTGCTTTTAATTATGCATAAACAATCATCATCATATCGATACCAAGCTATCACGTTGTAGTTGTTTTTCAGATTAGGGATTATTTTATTCTCGATATTTTGTAAAAATATTTCACTGAGTATTGATGATAGTGGAAAACCCATTGCCAAACCGTCTTTTTGTTTGTATATTTTATTATTAAACTGAAAATAATTTTGTTCGAGTACTGTCTTTAGCACTGTTTTGGCTTGTGTTGCTTCTTTTTTTTTGACTGTCTGTTTTAATCTTTCAAATACGAGGGCTAATGTATCTTCGATGGGGATATTAGTATAAAGATTTGTGATGTCAAAGGATGACATTATCATATCATTGTTAATTACAATATCTTTTAGCGAGTTGCATAGTTCAGTGCGATTTTTGACATTGTATGTGTTGTTTAGTTGTAAGCTTGTTGCTAGATACTTTGCCATGTATTTAGCCATATCGTAACCCGGGGCATTTCTGAAGTTTACTAGTGGTCTGATTGGAATGTTGTTTTTGTGCAATTTAGGTAACGCTCTTAATTTTGGTGCTTTTGGATTCATTTTTACTAAAGGAGAGTTAGTGTGTTGAAAAACTAGTGTAGCATATTTTCTCATTTTCTTAATTTGGTCTTGATATTCCGGTGTGGGATCTCGTTGGAGCAATTGGCAGTTGTTGTTATTAATGAATTCTAAAGTTTTCTTAATATAATCATCTTGGTCCATGATAACTACAGAATTTCCTTTGTCTGCTTTAGTTAGCATTAAATTATTATTCTTCAGTTTCTTTTTAATATTCCTAGTTAATCTATTTGTTCCATCATGTTTGTGATTAGTTTTCTTGTTAATTATTTTTTGTAAGTTGTGAATGGCTTAGTTTCTTACAGAGTCAATATTATCTTGTGGTAATTCTTGTAAGGCTAATTTAGTCTCAACAATCAAATTAATTTGATTGTAAATTGACTCTGTCAATATTATCTTGTGGTAATTCTTGTAAGGCTAATTTAGTCTCAACAATCAAATTAATTTGATTGTAAATTGACTCTGTAAGAAACTAAGCCATTCACAACTTACAAAAAATAATTAACAAGAAAACTAATCACAAACATGATGGAACAAATAGATTAACTAGGAATATTAAAAAGAAACTGAAGAATAATAATTTAATGCTAACTAAAGCAGACAAAGGAAATTCTGTAGTTATCATGGACCAAGATGATTATATTAAGAAAACTTTAGAATTCATTAATAACAACAACTGCCAATTGCTCCAACGAGATCCCACACCGGAATATCAAGACCAAATTAAGAAAATGAGAAAATATGCTACACTAGTTTTTCAACACACTAACTCTCCTTTAGTAAAAATGAATCCAAAAGCACCAAAATTAAGAGCGTTACCTAAATTGCACAAAAACAACATTCCAATCAGACCACTAGTAAACTTCAGAAATGCCCCGGGTTACGATATGGCTAAATACATGGCAAAGTATCTAGCAACAAGCTTACAACTAAACAACACATACAATGTCAAAAATCGCACTGAACTATGCAACTCGCTAAAAGATATTGTAATTAACAATGATATGATAATGTCATCCTTTGACATCACAAATCTTTATACTAATATCCCCATCGAAGATACATTAGCCCTCGTATTTGAAAGATTAAAACAGACAGTCAAAAAAAAAAGAAGCAACACAAGCCACAACAGTGCTAAAGACAATACTCGAACAAAATTATTTTCATTTTAATAATAAAATATACAAACAAAAAGATGGTTTGGCAATGGGTTCTCCACTATCATCTATACTCAGTGAAATATTTTTACAAAATATCGAGAATAAAATAATCCCTAATCTGAAAAACAACTACAACGTGATAGCTTGGTGTCGATATGTTGATGATTGTTTATGCATAATTAAAAGCAAAGAACCCGATAGAACACTTAATAAAATATTAGATCAGTTAAACTCTCAACATGAAAAACTAAAGTTTACCATCGAAAAAGAATCAAACAATCAACTCAATTTTCTAGACGTTACACTAATTAAAACTGACTCTGGACTAAAGTTTAAAGTGTATCGAAAACCCACTTCAAGTGATGTTCTTATAAACAATGAATCCAACCATCCTAAACAGCACAAATTAGCAGCATTTCGAAGTATGATACATAAAGCTAATAATCTCCCATTACACAAAAAAGAATACAACGAAGAAATAAAAACAATCTACAGCTTCGCAGAGCTGAACGGGTACAGAAAGGAAGAAATACATAAATTAATTAGAAAACAATCACAGAACCCTCAGTTGAAATAAAATGAGAACTTGGAAAAGGAGAAAAAATGGGTTACTTTCACTTACACAGGACCCGAAATCTACCAGTTAACTAAAGTATTTAAAAAACAAGGTATTAATGTAGCATTCAAAACTAACAATAGTTTGAAAAGAAGATTCCATACAGAAATCGAAGAAACAAATACTTTTTCGAAAAGTGGTGTTTATAAAATAAAATGTTTATCATGCGAAAAAGTTTACATAGGACAGACAGGCCGAAGTTTTAAACAAAGATTTAAAGAACACTTGTATGCTTTGAAACAAAAAGAACCAAAATCGCACTACGCTTTGCACATAATTAATGAAAATCATGAATTTGGGAAAATGGAAGATTGTTTAGAGGTATTGGAAATTATGGATAAAAGTAAGAAACTTGATTTGTTTGAAAATCTACACATATACAGACAAAAGGAAAAGAATAACATAATCAATCTACAAACAGACGTGTCGGAAACCAATACCTTTCAAGTACTAAAAAGTCATATTATTAAACACTAAAACCAAAGGAATTGTTTTAATCGGTTCTACGCATAGTAAAACTAGAAAGTTCCTTCCCCTTGGCCGCTACTCTCGGCCGCGGCATACGCCGCATTCCTTCACTGACCTCCCCGAATTCCAAAAAGTACTTCGAGACCTTCCACCCCGACGGTTCTAGAAAACTTTCCCCTATATAAGACGTTTCCCAGATACCTCTACAGTAGCAGTTGACAATGGCAAGCCGCCGAAAGCGCTTCTGCGACTCCAAAAACAAGTGCAGCCCGACGGACAGCGAACTCTCCGAGTTGTACAAAATAGTGAATCAATTATATATTAGTTAATTGAATATACCTATGTGGTTGATGATGGCACCTAAGTAATCAAAAGTGCAGACAACTAAAATAATTTGCATGAAAAACAATATGAAAATGGCCAAACTACAAGATGTAAATCTGTCTCAAACGAGATTACAACTTTTTTACAGATATTTAATATACTGTATTTCTATTGAAACAAAATTACAAAATGTGAAACATCCTTGAGAGACTGACAAGGACAGAACAAAAACAATGACAGGTTAACAAAAACTAATGAATGATAAATCTATATATAAATATATTTTTTATAACAAAGCTAACACAGGTGGTCCTACTTAGATGTAAAATTAAATTAAGAAAACACAACATGCTTGGAAAATAGCCACTTACAATTAAATTATGCTAATCATACATACTTAGTATGTATCAGTGTACAAAATACTCCATTGGCAGCTTACACATTACACATTCACACAAAACAAATTTACAAAATTTACAGTAATTAAAATTATAAGTCCAGTCTTGAGATTTGAGATGTTTTCGGTTACAGTTCATCATGTTCTTCCTGGTCTTCCTCAGCTCCTACTTCTTCTGGCTTTTCATCCGTCTCTGCTTCTTCACCATCTTCTTCTTCTTCATCGACCTAAAAATTTAATACAGTACAGAAAAATGAGAACTCTAAATTAAACTGAAAGTTTTTTCAAGTAGATTTTCAAATTAATTTTTAGAATTGCAAAATAGCCAACAATTTAACAGCTGTGTTTGAAGGAATTTTGGCCGACTGATAGAATGTTAAAAATATTGCATTCCCGAGTATTTAAACTTCGTACATTAAAGTGCTTTTAAAAAATTGAGTGCAAAGTTAATACAATTGGTTTTTAAAAGCAACAACTAGAAATATTAATATGCACAGTTAACCCTAATTTACAAAAATTTGGGAAGCTTCCAAGGAACTAAAAATTGAATCACATCAAGAACTTTTAAGAACCCTAAATAGAAATAGACTACTAAATTGACCCCTCCCCCCCAATCTATTGGATTGGGAATGGCAGCCCAGTGGTAGAGCTCTGGCCTCACAAGCCAGCGGGGTCCGGTTCAATCCAGGGCAATGATGATGTACAAACATGAGTGGTCACCTCTGGCTAGCCTGTGACTTAATGCCATGGTAACTTGCTGTTTACATCACAGCACAGGCCTATTTTCCATAGTGACGTGCAATGGAGGTTAAAAAAATAAGATAATATTAATTATCTTATTAATAAAGGATGATTAATTATCTTATTAATCATCTTATTAGATGTATTAACATCATAAGATGAATATTTTAATAATACATGT
Organism: Neoaliturus tenellus; assembly: GCA_030545055.2. NCBI lineage: Eukaryota > Metazoa > Arthropoda > Insecta > Hemiptera > Cicadellidae > Neoaliturus > Neoaliturus tenellus. Next base: position 334,952,619 of record CM061531.1, on the reverse strand, counting down.
TCAAGTTTCTTAAACCCATTTTCTACTATCAACTAACTGAAGGACACTACTAGGGTATCTACTAAATTTTACAGATGAAATTCCTGTCTTTTTCTCAAATTTACAAGAACATTTTTCTGAAAATTTCTGGCCAAAAAGCAGCCTCACAAACCGTATTTCAGTAAAATACCCTAAAATTCACGTGTTTTTGTAAAAATTTGTTTTTTCTTCCCATAAACCTAAATTCCCGACTTTTTCAGTACCCGGCCTCAAAAAATTCCAGACTTTTTCTGGGCTTTTCCAGACCGGTAGCCATCCCTTACACTACAGTATTCTAAATAGGGATGGGTCGGTTGTTTAAGTCGGTTGTCGGTTTTATCGGTTTTTATGAAAAAAACCGAGAGTTGATAACAATGTCGGTTTTCGGTTTATAGTTATTTTTTTACTAACTAAAGATAAAAAGTTGAACAGAAATCAATTAAAAAGGAAAGTAAGTTCGGTTCTAAGACGATAACAATACAGTTGTAATATGAGACGTAAATGGAACCTTCTTTTATTTCTATTTTATTTTAAAATGTTGTTATTAGTTTAAGAACAGTTGTAAATATCAACATTTTGGCTATGACCCTATTCTATGTACTTGGTACATTATTATGAATAAAGGATCTTTGACTTTAAAAATGTTGAACTCTGCCAATAAGAGCTCTATTGGTTGGCATCCAGCCGGCCGGCAATCACTTATCTGATTAACGTCCTTATCAGTTCCCTAGTACATTATATTTGGTTTCTGATCTAATTGTCTTACAAAAACAAATTATGGCTAATTTTTTTATATGATTTCACAAATTGAATAGGCCTAAATCTTTATTCAAAGTTGTATGACCTATGGTTCAACCTGTGTAGGCGAATTTATGTTATTACTGATTGAATTATGTATTGGTGTATTTTCAATATTAAACTCAAAATACTAAAACAGTCCTTATTATATATATATATATATAATTATTATTTTAGTGAATTAAAACTAAAAATAATTATCTTAACAAAATGAATTTCTATAACACATAATAGCTAAAAATAAAAAAAAATAAAAATAGACATGGAATAACAAAACATTTCTTAAAAGGCATAATTTGAGGGTGTTTCTAAACTTTTTAAAATGGTTGGATTTTATTCTATTCTTCCACAGATTTCATCAATTATTACAAAAATACAATAGTCAAAGTTTTTATCTTTTAGTTTTTTATTAAAATGGCAAATTTGCCCACTAAAATGGTTGTATTGCTTTTTGACTACCGGTACTTCCAGATAAAATATAGGGCCAGTTATATAGTAGGATAAACATTTAAAATGTGTATATTTTACTGAAAAAACTAACTAGTCTTATTTAAAAAGCATAAATGTGTAAAAGGCAAAAAAGAGGCATCAGCCTTATTTTTAGACGGTAACCTTGAGTTGTTTCATGTTTACATCTAAAATAAACCGAAAAATCGACAACTGGTGCCAGTGAAAACCCAAACCGATAAATTTTGCAAATGACTTATCACTAATCCTAAATTTGACACACAGCTGTATATTTGAAAAGTGACTTATCCATCATAAGAAGTGAGATAAAGATGGCCTGGAAGAGAAGAACTTACCCCGACATCCTTTGGTATTCCCATGGTATCCCTCATCAGTTCTTCCACTGTTTGAGCAAACTCTGCAGAGTCCTGAAGCATGTAGCCCGACCTCAGAGTGGCTGGAAAAAAAAATCACAGTTTTGTTCAAATGTTTCTACTTTATAAATAAATTGCATTTTTTAAGTTAAAGTAACAATTAATTTTGTTTCCTGTCTATTGCTAGGCAATTGGTTCATAAATTAACCATGTAGATTTTTTGTCCATTTAAAATGTACAGCTCAAAATTTCTACATTTTCAAACACTTCATCACTTCAAGTGTTGATCATTAAAGCTTAAGTATCTTGAGGCCAAGAATTTGCATACAAACTTATGAAAAATAATTCTTTGTAATAATAAGTTTGTAATCATTGACTTTACACTAAATTGTCAAAGGCAAAATGGCTTTTTTTTATTCAAAACAACCTCGTTCGCTTCGTTCACTCGCCTTTCAGAATGTTTCAGAATGTAGGCCTATGGGTGCTTCACTCTGATATAAATTTGTTGAGTCACATGTTGAACTGTAACACATGGATTATACTTAAAGTTAAAATTTGATTTCTTTTTAACTAATCCTTTTGTCTTTTGTTTGAAAATTTAATTTCAATTCTACAGATTGCTTAGAGGTTTTATTCTTCTATTTTACTTTAATTTATCTAAATAATAATAATCACCAATTTAAATATTCAGGATTTCCTAAGATTATAACAAAATAAGATTATTCCTAGCACAGAAACCTAAATATTTTTTATCCCCAAACTAAGTTTTTTGCAGTTTGAAGAAAACCAGTGAGGTAATACATTCACCTTTGTGTTCTGTTTTGCATAAAAATATACCTAACTACTTAGAGCATCAGACCGTATACGATTTGTAGTACCTTTCATTTGAAAAGTCTTAAAAATCCAAACTGGTTGGGACTGGACCTGGTATGATACCTAGCGATATATTCAGGATAGTCAGATTTTATGAATACAATCAATATTAATATAGTCTACCAAATTTCAAAAATTGCCCTAACTTTTCCGGACCACTTTTCTGAAAATTCATGACCAACAAACCTATCCCCCATCGTATTTTTGTTAAATTAGTTTTTCCCAACCAAAAACCTAAATTCCCAACACTTTCGCTTCTTTTCTCAACCTCACGAAATTCCCAACTTCTTCATGACTTCCCTACTTTTCCCGACCCGTAGACACCATGAATTTTCACTCTGACACCCACCAGTCCTGAACATCATGAGGGCCATGTCCTTGGCCGTCTTGTCCTCTGGGTCGTCGGCCACGCGCCGCCGCAGCTCCTTGATGAGCGGGTGGCGAGGGTTGATCTCGAGTGTCTTGCGTTGGCTTAGGTAGTACGAGCGCTGCGGATCGTCCGCCTTTTGGTGAGCGTTGGACACGGCCAGCCGCTCCATGTTGCCGGTCCAGCCGAACATCGAGGCGACGAGTGCGCACGGAGAGTCCGTCAGCCGCTCCGACACAGCCGCCTTGGCGATCTACGCAACCAATCATAACAAATATTTATATGGTTTATAAAATCTATATTTTAAATTGTAGGCATTTCTTTTCTCCATGTTGGCACTAAAAGAGGAACACTTAAATTTAAGCACAGGTTGATCAAGTTTGTGCATTTCTTCAAGGTGTGATGAGTTGTAGAGACAAGATTTAAGTTAACCAGCTAAAGTTGAATGTTTTTACAGAGACGTGTAATCACAATGTTGCTCAATTATGGTGAGAATAGGCTTATTTTTCTCAACCCCTAACCCTACAGAACCGTTTCAAACCACTTTCTCCAACCACCCTTAGGTTTCACGACGAAACGCATCACCTTTAAGTGTTTCTAATTAGGAATCAAGAAACTTTATTGCTCAAAACATATATAAGCTGTACAGTGTACAAATACAGGTGCATGGTCATTTACAATATAGAGTGACTACAACTAAAATTACATAAATATTTTTTCTTATGGCTAATTTAACCTTTTTGTAGGCTATATCCATTTGTCTTCAAAACATTCCTGCAGGTTATAGTAGGCTTTTTCAAGTAACAAAAGTTTGGCCTTATTGATAAGTTGCTTTCCATCAAGGTTGGACATGTTTGGTATGTGATTAAAGATTTTGATTGGCATATATAAAGGACTATTTTCGAATAGAGTTAATCTGTGATTTGGAAAATTATATGTTTTATTACGTGTGTTGTAGCTGTGTTTACTCTTATATTTGCTAAATATAAGGTCTAAATATCTGGTCTTTCAATCATCATTTTTATAATTTCTAAAATATAAAGACCGGTAACTGTGAGAATTTTGAACTGTTTAAAAAATTGTCTACAGGATGTTTTTCAATTAAGAAGGTCCATCAGTGAACAATGAACAAGTTAAAAACCTAACCTTAAAAGGATAACAAAAATGTCAAGACGATCAAAATTACTTCATAACCTTCAAAATAGAATAATTTCCAATCTTACAAATATGTCGATACCCAAATTTTGGCAAACTGCTAGCAATACAATTTGATTTAAGCATCAAAATTTGTTGCAAGCCAAAATTTTTTTATTTTAACCCTTCCTATATGGAGCACGTTTCTAACTGAATTTTAAGAAAACTTCATAGGCCTAAATCTCTAATTCATATTCAGGTTAAAATACCCACTTAGTGAAGTCCCTGTCTCAAAATAGTGATAGTGATATTTTATAACGTTTCTAAGGTCTATTCTTTCAAAAAAAATTCCAGTGATCTGAATGTTTTTCGTCGTTACCCAAAAACCGTTCTCTGGCTAACCATTATTTTCTAACCATAAATGCTAACCGTTCATAGGAACATTTTAGTCTAACTTTTTACTGAGGAATTATTTATTGTCTCAGTTAAGAACGTAGAGATGTTATGTTTAAATAGTTATTTAAGTATTAATTGTGAACAAAATTTACAGCTGAAAGAAAATAAAAATTTTAGAAAATTCTTACAAGAGAAAATTGATGTAATTTTTACAAGGATTACAAAGACATCATAATAATTTTCTAATTTGTTACTCCAAGAATATAAATGGATGAAATGTTAACCATATGCAGGATGAGTCCAGGAAAATTTTAACGTGAGTGATGGAGTCAGGACATCAGGTCAGGAGTTGTTCTTCTCCTAAACGCTATCAAATATCGCTATCAGTAATACAGTTATCCCTACATAACTGTGTGGATGATAATGGTTCTTGTCCTCCAAGTCGTTGGCTGTGAATTGATAACATTTTAGTAAGTAACTGTTACTTTGCAAATTCGTCAAGTGTTTAACAGCTCCCAACGCACCTTGTCCTTGAGCGCGACGTCGTTGAACCACTTGGTCAGCTCCTCAAACTGCTCCTTGAGCTCCTCCGAGCGCTTCTTGTCCTCCTCCAGAGTGAACCCCTCCTTGGCCACGTTCTGGAACTTCTTGCCCTCGAACTCCGGCAGCGACGAGAGACAGTACTCGTCCACGGCCTCCACCAGGTACAACACCTCGTAGCCCTTCTTGAGCAGACGCTCCACAAACGGGCTGCTCTCCACCTGCGCGGCACAGCACGACATTCATAGGTACAGTATAGAGTCAATTATTCGAACATCAATTATCCGAACTCCTGAACGGCCTACTACTAATTCAGTATAGAAAATTATAAATTCTAGTGTGGCAAACACAAATGCAAAGAAAAGTGTAGGTATAATGGTTATGATTTTTTTATAAAAGCCTATACAAATTATTTGGAATTAGTTTTTGTTAAAAAAAACAGTGAATGAAGAAATAGTATGAAACAACTCAGTAAATATCATAAACTAATAGGAATCTTAAGGTCTTTGGTTTTTGGAAAAAATAATGAGATTGTAATTTAAGGCAGCTAGATCGAATGAAGGTGAAGATGACGATAAAAGCGCTTTCCCAGAGTGATCAGTGTCATGCATTGAGCTAGTGTCACAGTAATTAATGTCAAGAGATGACGCTTTGTGATTAACAATGAGATTGCAATTTATGACAGCTAAATAGAATAAAGGTGAAGATGACGATAAAAGCGCTTTCCCAGAGTGATCAGTGTCATGCATTGAGCTAGTGTCACAGTAATTAATGTCAAGAGATGACGCTTTGTGATTAACAATGAGATTGCAATTTATGACAGCTAAATAGAATAAAGGTGAAGATGACGATAAAAGCGCTTTCCCAGAGTGATCAGTGTCATGCATTGAGCTAGTGTCACAGTAATTAATGTCAAGAGATGACGCTTTGTGATTAACAATGAGATTTCAATTTATGACAGCTAAATAGAATAAAGGTGAAGATGACAATAAAAGCGCTTTCCCAGAGTGATCATTGTCATGCATTGAGCTAGTGTCACAGTAATTAATGTCAAGAGATGACGCTTTGTGATTAACAATGAGATTGCAATTTATGACAGCTAAATAGAATAAAGGTGAAGATGACGATAAAAGCGCTTTCCCAGAGTGATCAGTGTCATGCATTGAGCTAGTGTCACAGTAATTAATGTCAAGAGATGACGCTTTGTGATTAACAATGAGATTGCAATTTATGACAGCTAAATAGAATAAAGGTGAAGATGACAATAAAAGCGCATTCCCAGAGTGATCATTGTCATGCATTGAGCTAGTGTCACAGTAATTAATGTCAAGAGATGACCCTTTGTGATTAACAATGAGATTGCAATTTATGACAGCTAAATAGAATAAAGGTGAAGATGACGATAAAAGCGCTTTCCCAGAGTGATCAGTGTCATGCATTGAGCTAGTGTCACAGTAATTAATGTCAAGAGATCGCTTTGTGATTAACAATGAGATTGTAATTTATGACAGCTAAATAGAATAAAGGTGAAGATGACGATAAAAGCGCTTTCCCAGTGTGATCAGTGTCATGCATTGAGCTAGTGTCACAGTAATTAATGTCAAGAAGAATATTAATCGCTTTGTGATTAACAATGAGATTGTAATTTATGACAGCTAAATAGAATAAAGGTGAAGATGACGATAAAAGCGCTTTCCCAGAGTGATCAGTGTCAAGCATTGAGCTAGTGTCACAGTAATTAATGTCAAGAGATGACGCTTTGTGATTAACAATGAGATTGCAATTTATGACAGCTAAATAGAATAAAGGTGAAGATGACGATAAAAGCGCTTTCCCAGAGTGATCAGTGTCATGCATTGAGCTAGTGTCACAGTAATTAATGTCAAGAGATGACGCTTTGTGATTAACAATGAGATTGCAATTTATGACAGCTAAATAGAATAAAGGTGAAGATGACGATAAAAGCGCTTTCCCAGAGTGATCAGTGTCATGCATTGAGCTAGTGTCACAGTAATTAATGTCAAGAGATGACGCTTTGTGATTAACAATGAGATTGCAATTTATGACAGCTAAATAGAATAAAGGTGAAGATGACAATAAAAGCGCTTTCCCAGAGTGATCATTGTCATGCATTGAGCTAGTGTCACAGTAATTAATGTCAAGAGATGACCCTTTGTGATTAACAATGAGATTGCAATTTATGACAGCTAAATAGAATAAAGGTGAAGATGACGATAAAAGCGCTTTCCCAGAGTGATCAGTGTCATGCATTGAGCTAGTGTCACAGTAATTAATGTCAAGAGATCGCTTTGTGATTAACAATGAGATTGTAATTTATGACAGCTAAATAGAATAAAGGTGAAGATGACGATAAAAGCGCTTTCCCAGTGTGATCAGTGTCATGCATTGAGCTAGTGTCACAGTAATTAATGTCAAGAAGAATATTAATCGCTTTGTGATTAACAATGAGATTGTAATTTATGACAGCTAAATAGAATAAAGGTGAAGATGACGATAAAAGCGCTTTCCCAGAGTGATCAGTGTCAAGCATTGAGCTAGTGTCACAGTAATTAATGTCAAGAGATGACGCTTTGTGATTAACAATGAGATTCAAGATTCAAGATTCAAGATTCAAGATTTTTATTAGTCATAAGGCATACAAAGTTGATGCATTGGACATTGTCAGTAAATAAATATAACAATAAAAGTTCGCATGAAACTAACTAAGTTAAAAACATCCAACTTAATTAACAAATCAAAGGTGAGCAGTGTGCAAAAATTCAGACGTCATCCGTTGAAAGAGTTATTTGACTTAAACACTAAAAAAATATATATAGTATTAACAACTAAAGTTTTTTGAAAACATAATAAAAATAAGCTACAAAATATGTAAATAACAATTTAAAGATTGAAAACTTAGCAGAACATCTAAAATATGAAAACTTAACAGAACATTTAAAATAACAATTTAAAATTAGAAACTTCACAACAAATCTAAAATAAAATTTAAAATTTAACTTGTAAGATTGCAATTTATGACAGCTAAATAGAATAAAGGTGAAGATGACGATAAAAGCGCTTTCCCAGAGTGATCAGTGTCATGCATTGAGCTAGTGTCACAGTAATTAATGTCAAGAGATGACGCTTTGTGATTAACAATGAGATTGTAATTTATGACAGCTAAATCGAATGAAGGTGAAGATGACGATAAAAGCGCTTTCCCAGAGTGATCAGTGTCATGCATTGAGCTAGTGTCACAGTAATTAATGTCAAGAGATGACGCTTTGTGATTAACAATGAGATTGCAATTTATGACAGCTAAATAGAATAAAGGTGAAGATGACGATAAAAGCGCTTTCCCAGAGTGATCAGTGTCATGCATTGAGCTAGTGTCACAGTAATTAATGTCAAGAGATGACGCTTTGTGATTAACAATGAGATTGCAATTTATGACAGCTAAATAGAATAAAGGTGAAGATGACGATAAAAGCGCTTTCCCAGAGTGATCAGTGTCATGCATTGAGCTAGTGTCACAGTTATTAATGTCAAGAGATGACGCTTTGTGATTAACAATGAGATTGCAATTTATGACAGCTAAATAGAATAAAGGTGAAGATGACGATAAAAGCGCTTTCCCAGAGTGATCAGTGTCATGCATTGAGCTAGTGTCACAGTAATTAATGTCAAGAGATGACGCTTTGTGATTAACAATGAGATTGCAATTTATGACAGCTAAATAGAATAAAGGTGAAGATGACGATAAAAGCGCTTTCCCAGAGTGATCAGTGTCATGCATTGAGCTAGTGTCACAGTAATTAATGTCAAGAGATGACGCTTTGTGATTAACAATGAGATTGCAATTTATGACAGCTAAATAGAATAAAGGTGAAGATGACAATAAAAGCGCTTTCCCAGAGTGATCATTGTCATGCATTGAGCTAGTGTCACAGTAATTAATGTCAAGAGATGACCCTTTGTGATTAACAATGAGATTGCAATTTATGACAGCTAAATAGAATAAAGGTGAAGATGACGATAAAAGCGCTTTCCCAGAGTGATCAGTGTCATGCATTGAGCTAGTGTCACAGTAATTAATGTCAAGAGATCGCTTTGTGATTAACAATGAGATTGTAATTTATGACAGCTAAATAGAATAAAGGTGAAGATGACGATAAAAGCGCTTTCCCAGTGTGATCAGTGTCATGCATTGAGCTAGTGTCACAGTAATTAATGTCAAGAAGAATATTAATCGCTTTGTGATTAACAATGAGATTGTAATTTATGACAGCTAAATAGAATAAAGGTGAAGATGACGATAAAAGCGCTTTCCCAGAGTGATCAGTGTCAAGCATTGAGCTAGTGTCACAGTAATTAATGTCAAGAGATGACGCTTTGTGATTAACAATGAGATTGCAATTTATGACAGCTAAATAGAATAAAGGTGAAGATGACGATAAAAGCGCTTTCCCTGAGTGATCAGTGTCATGCATTGAGCTAGTGTCACAGTAATTAATGTCAAGAGATGACGCTTTGTGATTAACAATGAGATTGCAATTTATGACAGCTAAATAGAATAAAGGTGAAGATGACGATAAAAGCGCTTTCCCAGAGTGATCAGTGTCATGCATTGAGCTAGTGTCACAGTAATTAATGTCAAGAGATGACGCTTTGTGATTAACAATGAGATTGCAATTTATGACAGCTAAATAGAATAAAGGTGAAGATGACAATAAAAGCGCTTTCCCAGAGTGATCATTGTCATGCATTGAGCTAGTGTCACAGTAATTAATGTCAAGAGATGACCCTTTGTGATTAACAATGAGATTGCAATTTATGACAGCTAAATAGAATAAAGGTGAAGATGACGATAAAAGCGCTTTCCCAGAGTGATCAGTGTCATGCATTGAGCTAGTGTCACAGTAATTAATGTCAAGAGATCGCTTTGTGATTAACAATGAGATTGTAATTTATGACAGCTAAATAGAATAAAGGTGAAGATGACGATAAAAGCGCTTTCCCAGTGTGATCAGTGTCATGCATTGAGCTAGTGTCACAGTAATTAATGTCAAGAAGAATATTAATCGCTTTGTGATTAACAATGAGATTGTAATTTATGACAGCTAAATAGAATAAAGGTGAAGATGACGATAAAAGCGCTTTCCCAGAGTGATCAGTGTCAAGCATTGAGCTAGTGTCACAGTAATTAATGTCAAGAGATGACGCTTTGTGATTAACAATGAGATTCAAGATTCAAGATTCAAGATTCAAGATTTTTATTAGTCATAAGGCATACAAAGTTGATGCATTGGACATTGTCAGTAAATAAATATAACAATAAAAGTTCGCATGAAAACTAACTAAGTTAAAAACATCCAACTTAATTAACAAATCAAAGGTGAGCAGTGTGCAAAAATTCAGACGTCATCCGTTGAAAGAGTTATTTGACTTAAACACTAAAAAAATATATATAGTATTAACAACTAAAGTTTTTTGAAAACATAATAAAAATAAGCTACAAAATATGTAAATAACAATTTAAAGATTGAAAACTTAGCAGAACATCTAAAATATGAAAACTTAACAGAACATTTAAAATAACAATTTAAAATTAGAAACTTCACAACAAATCTAAAATAAAATTTAAAATTTAACTTGTAAGATTGCAATTTATGACAGCTAAATAGAATAAAGGTGAAGATGACGATAAAAGCGCTTTCCCAGAGTGATCAGTGTCATGCATTGAGCTAGTGTCACAGTAATTAATGTCAAGAGATGACGCTTTGTGATTAACAATGAGATTGTAATTTATGACAGCTAAATCGAATGAAGGTGAAGATGACGATAAAAGCGCTTTCCCAGAGTGATCAGTGTCATGCATTGAGCTAGTGTCACAGTAATTAATGTCAAGAGATGACGCTTTGTGATTAACAATGAGATTGTAATTTATGACAGCTAAATCGAATAAAGGTGAAGATGACGATAAAAGCGCTTTCCCAGAGTGATCAGTGTCATGCATTGAGCTAGTGTCACAGTAATTAATGTCAAGAGATGACGCTTTGTGATTAACAATGAGATTGCAATTTATGACAGCTAAATAGAATAAAGGTGAAGATGACGATAAAAGCGCTTTCCCAGAGTGATCAGTGTCATGCATTGAGCTAGTGTCACAGTAATTAATGTCAAGAGATGACGCTTTGTGATTAACAATGAGATTGTAATTTATGACAGCTAAATCGAATGAAGGTGAAGATGACGATAAAAGCGCTTTCCCAGAGTGATCAGTGTCATGCATTGAGCTAGTGTCACAGTAATTAATGTCAAGAGATGACGCTTTGTGATTAACAATGAGATTGTAATTTATGACAGCTAAATCGAATGAAGGTGAAGATGACGATAAAAGCGCTTTCCCAGAGTGATCAGTGTCATGCATTGAGCTAGTGTCACAGTAATTAATGTCAAGAGATGACGCTTTGTGATTAACAATGAGATTGTAATTTATGACAGCTAAATCGAATGAAGGTGAAGATGACGATAAAAGCGCTTTCCCAGAGTGATCAGTGTCATGCATTGAGCTAGTGTCACAGTAATTAATGTCAAGAGATGACGCTTTGTGATTAACAATGAGATTGTAATTTATGACAGCTAAATCGAATAAAGGTGAAGATGACGATAAAAGCGCTTTCCCAGAGTGATCAGTGTCATGCATTGAGCTAGTGTCACAGTAATTAATGTCAAGAGATGACGCTTTGTGATTAACAATGAGATTGCAATTTATGACAGCTAAATAGAATAAAGGTGAAGATGACGATAAAAGCGCTTTCCCAGAGTGATCAGTGTCATGCATTGAGCTAGTGTCACAGTAATTAATGTCAAGAGATGACGCTTTGTGATTAACAATGAGATTGCAATTTATGACAGCTAAATAGAATAAAGGTGAAGATGACGATAAAAGCGCTTTCCCAGAGTGATCAGTGTCATGCATTGAGCTAGTGTCACAGTAATTAATGTCAAGAGATGACGCTTTGTGATTAACAATGAGATTGTAATTTATGACAGCTAAATCGAATGAAGGTGAAGATGACGATAAAAGCGCTTTCCCAGAGTGATCAGTGTCATGCATTGAGCTAGTGTCACAGTAATTAATGTCAAGAGATGACGCTTTGTGATTAACAATGAGATTGTAATTTATGACAGCTAAATCGAATAAAGGTGAAGATGACGATAAAAGCGCTTTCCCAGAGTGATCAGTGTCATGCATTGAGCTAGTGTCACAGTAATTAATGTCAAGAGATGACGCTTTGTGATTAACAATGAGATTGCAATTTATGACAGCTAAATAGAATAAAGGTGAAGATGACGATAAAAGCGCTTTCCCAGAGTGATCAGTGTCATGCATTGAGCTAGTGTCACAGTAATTAATGTCAAGAGATGACGCTTTGTGATTAACAATGAGATTGCAATTTATGACAGCTAAATAGAATAAAGGTGAAGATGACGATAAAAGCGCTTTCCCAGAGTGATCAGTGTCATGCATTGAGCTAGTGTCACAGTTATTAATGTCAAGAGATGACTCTTTGTAAACTAGTTATGGTACAATAAAACCAATTATTTTCACTTTTTTAATTATTTTTTACCGAAATTGAGCCAGTTTAAGTTACAGTGGTTCTGTTTAAAAGATTTAATGGTATTAATGGTACAAATTAATGGTACAAATTAATGGTAATAAACTGTGGTTTAGAAACAATGGTTCAAATTAGGGATGAATGGGTCTCGAAATTACGAGAAATTTTTAATCTCGTTAACCGAGACGAGATTTCATTTTGATCGAGATTTTTCGAGACGAGAAATAATTCGTGAATAACGATAAAAACGGGTACAAATAATCTACGAATTTAATACTGCAAAATAAATTATTTTGAAGCAATGTGAAGTGTTTTATTTTCCTATCCTCCTTACAACTTCAAACTTAAATTGCCATCATAAACGGTTAAACTAGGTTGGACTTCCAAGATTTGAACTGGACTGGAGACGGCTCTACGGCTGCATCTGCACGGACTGTTAGTGGTACTGACAATCAACAGTAGTGGGCGGAGTCAACGTAGCTTGTGATTTATAAAATAATTCATTTGTTTGATAAATCTTTAGAACATTAGGAAAACTTTATAAACAATAAACAATCATTATTTGACATTTAATTGCTTCAAGATGATTATTTAAAACTGATTCAAATAATTTTTGACAAATTTAAGAGCTGTTTTGACATTGGCAGTAAGAATAGTAGTGACAATCAGATGAATGACAAGATAGCCAATCAGATTGAATAATGGCTAACCTCAAATATCCCACGTAATACAGGATTTAATTTACTTTCACACTCTTAGCAGAGTTCAGCTATTTTAAGCCATAAATGCTTAAAATCTGCTGATGGTTGATTTTATTTTAAGGTTTGGATACTAAAAAAAAACTGAATAGGCCTATTAACAATAATTAATTGTTGAACAGCAATAAATAGGTTGTGTTAAATACATAGAAAATCAATGGTCTTACCAGAACCATACAGGCTTCATGGCTACACTAATGCTTGCCTTTATTCAGTTAGGAGCAAAAAAAAAACCTTACCACTAGCAGACGACAAATTGAGGGAATTACATGAATTCGAAAGCAGTGAAAGTTATGTATACTGGAATTGAATAGTTTGGAGAAATGACAATAAATAGCAAACAAAATGAGAGCTGAAGATTGTCTTATGGACAAAGACAAAGAAGAAGAGATTGTTTTAAAATTAAAATCCTCCAATTGAAAGTTATTTCTTGTTAGCCTCCTGGCCTCTAGGCTTGTGATTCAAAGTTAGTAGGCCTATGCCTACTAGAAATCTTTGAGTGAGGAAAAGCTCTTATTTGGAAACATTTTAAAGTAGGTTAATAGTGAAAAGTGAAGTAAGTAACTGTAACAGAAGATTCTCTTTTTATGTTTTACTAAACGTAGGTCGGTAGGGTTTATGGTGAGCGTATATCTTCTCAACCTTTTTATTGGGTACATTTCTTTATAGGCCTAGACCTTTTGTTAAGAAAGTGACTTTTTTAACTTCAGTTTATTAACATAATCAGCAATTTACAAAGAAATATTTGTTCCTTCACATTAATCAGGATTAACCATGTTACAAAATCAGATTAAAATCCCGAATGCACATTTCTCGCGATGTATGAGAGGAAAAATCTCGTCTCGATCTCGTCTCGAAATTATTTGAGAATTCAAAATTCTCGTCTCGTCTCGTCTCGAACTTAAAATCCAATCTCGTCCATCCCTAGTTCAAATAGACTAAAATTAAGATTTTTACCTTTTTTACGTCTCGTATATTTGTTGAGGTTTTCCATTAAGTTTTTTTGCAGACCTCTTTTTACCTTACTTTGCCCCGTCTACATAGACTTTTGAACTGTGCGTGGATCGTATTAGACAAAGTGAAGAGCTGAGCCGCTACAGTACAGGTGAATTGTACTGATGAAATTCACTAGCAGAATAGAGATTCGAATCCACGACATCGCTGCCATGGTCCCGAAGTCTGGCCCGCTAACCACTACGCTACTGGCTCACACAAATACGTGTTCTTAGACATGTAGTAATTAGTTGTCGGCGGCAATTTAAAATTATTGCTTCTCACAACATATTTTAGTCAACATATGTCACAATTATAACACAGGACATCCTAACATAGGTTAAATCTTGTAATGTTTTAATGTGAACATTTTAATTGCGCAATCCTCCTGATGGAAATGTTAATCGGTAAATGATCAACCTGGTCAAACTGATGATGGGTTTTCAAACCTTAAATCGATTTTGAGACAGACTGAACACTAGGACTGTTGATGTAAGCCAAATAATAACGCATATAAAGATTAAAAAAAATCTAGAGGCTAAGTTTAATAATAATATTACTTACCTCCTTGCGGGAGGCGCCGGCCAGGTAGTATATCTGGTCCTGCTTGGGCTTCATGCGTGAGACGTACTCGGCCAGCGAGGTGGTGTCCTTCTCCGGAGTCTTGCTCGACTGGAACCGCAGCAGCTTGGCCAGCCGCACCCGGTTGCCCGTGTCCTCGATCACTCCCAGTTTGATGCTGCAACACATAATTGGGTAAACGGATCAAAAAGGAGTGAACATGAGTGTTGCTGCCTCACTATACTGACAAAACCCTATTTCAATGTCCGACGATAACTTTTGAAGGAAGTCTCAAATTGACTTCATGCTTTTGAGATAGATTTTATGAATAAATTAAGTGTAGATTCGAGTCCGTTGTTGAAGTTATTCTGAGTATTAATAAACTATTAATTTGTAATTGAATTCCCTAAAAGAAATTATGCATGGGAGGCTGTTTTGGTATTGCTTGCATGGTTTATTTTTAACCATGATTTAACCAGGTTTAACTCATGTAAAATATTCCCAACCCATTGTGGTGATTGCCAACAAAACTATTCTGGCGTACATCAATGACTGTGGACTCACTTTGTCGAGTACTCCTTCCAGAACTTCTTCAGCTCCTCGGGCTCCAGTTTCTTGATCATGTCGAGTGCCTTGCGCACTAGCTTCTTCCTGATGACCTTGAGCAGCTTGTGTTGCTGCAGCGTCTCTCGGCTGACGTTGAGTGGAAGGTCGTCAGAGTCGACCACTCCCTGTATGAACGACAGGTACTTGGGCAGCATGTCCGTAAACTCATCAGTGATGAACACTCTGCGCACGTAAAGCTGCAAAATGTTAACGATTAGATGCTGTGACAAGTTGAGCAAATAGATGTACTAAACTGTAAAGAAAGTAGATGCAGCAATATTTGCAATAAACACAATTTTTTCCAAAATGGTTTAAATTTCATTGTTATTATGATCGAAGGTTCAATGGCCTAATCAGCAACCACATTGATAGAAATTACATAGTTTGTATTCTTGAAAGACATCATTTCTTGGGTGAGGTGATTATTATCTGAAGTTGGTTGAGGTTTTTTGGGCGTCACTCACCTTAATGAATTGTGGAGACGGTAGGGGATTCGTAGGGGTAGCCGGATTCGGGGAACGGACAGTTTAAGTAATTGTGTGTGTTTTTTTCGTGTTTTTTGTGTGTTTTTGTGTTTTATCTATTGACAAGGACTACCGTCTCCACAATTCATTAAGGTGAGTGACGCCCAAAAAACCTTAACCAACTTCAGATAGTTTGATCAATAATTATAACAAAATTTTTTAGGACCCATAAGCAGGCCTATACACAATTCGTGTTCATTTCATTTTGTGTTTAAATTTCCGCCAAGACCGAAGTCAAGGGGGTTCCCACTCCAAATGGCGCCGGGTACCTACCTCTCGGCATACCCCGACGGTCTGATAACAGAGACCCCCCTGCCAGAACATGTCATGTAACAGGGAAGGCCCCCCAGACGGGGAACTTATGGAACCACAAGAGTCCCAAATCACATTGAGGCGGATTAGACCCCCACAACACCCGGAATTCACCAGGCCTGTGATCATCCGCTGTGAGTGACAGTGGCAGCACTACCCATGCTACTTCTCAACTTTCGTTTGTGAGCAACGCCCCCAGATGAGGCTGGAGGGCCCCCCACAGCCGAAGCTGTGTGCCGAGCATACCGACCTCTGCCCCCTCGAGTCCAACCCAATATCCGGACTGGCCGAAGCCAGGGGCTTGAACCAGATCCCGAGGTCCCCATTTTAGGTTTTACTTGGGCCATGGGTGGTTCCCAAGCGGAATAACTAGGTCACTAGAAACCCGCACGCCAAAGGCGCCGGCTACACTGCAACCGCACCCGAAGGCACGGAAGCCCCAGATCCCCGACATCCTGACTTATTACCTCCCTTTTGGGGGAGCTGGAGTGAGACACCCAGTAAGGGCGCGATTGGCACAAGGCCACCTCTGCCAGGGCTCGGAACAGCCAAAGCTACCCTCCTTCAGTTAATAAAGGGAGCCACGCCCGTTAGCCCAGCTCGGTACTTTGAGCTGGTATTGGGTAGTGGACATCCCAGTTCTAGGGGTGCAGGCCCTGAAGTACAACATACACCCCAAGGCCTATACACAGTGGACTCCCTCTTAACCGGCCACCTTTTAACCAGTCTCCGCTTTAACCGGCCTGCCCTGACACAAAATAACATCTTTTTAACCGGCCATTTTTTATTATCTCAAAATCGCTTTAACCGGCCGTGTTTTGCCGGAAACGTAGTTTTCTTATCTAATGCATCATTCAATTCAACTTTATTTCATATTGACGTTCTCAAACCAAACTGTAACGTCCCGGATGGAAGTGACTGCCACCGGAAGTCAATGTGTTTGTGCCTACTATCCAGTAGACCACAATAAAGAAATGAATTAATAATGGTGTAGGTTTGTTGTGGATTTCTTGGGGGGTGGATGTTAGCTATAAATCATATACAGTAATGTATTGTTTTTCAAGTAATAATTATATTTAGGCAATATAAAATTGTGGGTTGGCGTTCTTAAATGAACATCGGTTTAACCGGCCAATTCATTATCCGGCCTCGGCCTGGTCCCGAGGTGGTCGGTTAAGAGGGAGTCTACTGTACTTCTGACATCAACTACAGTTTATTGTAAATATTTCTAAACTTTGTTTACACAACTTCAATGCTAGGTTAAATTATAAACTATCCAAACCAAAGCCATGTTAGGCCTACACAAAATCAGACAACGAAACCATGGCGTGATTCTCTTTTTATGGATTCAGCTGATTTGATCTTTCTTATTTTATTTAAAAAGAACTTCATGGAATTTTAAATACATGTTATCTATAAGTTTGAATCAACTAATGTGTGCGTTTAAAACCCTCCTAGTAGCAAACCTACATACTCAGCCTTATAGGATTTTAGGGAATAATAAAGAAAGCAGAAAATTGAAATGGGTATTTGTTGATTGTACTATTCTACAGTAACAAGGGAATTCACCTTGATGTTGTCAGTGACGGTGCCGTATCGATTGAATGAGTCGCTCGGCTGGTTCTGAGGCACAAACAGCAATGATTTGAACGTCACTTCGCCTTCCGCCACAAAGTGCACCTTCGCCAGCGGGTCTCGACTGTCCTTGGTCAGCGACTTGTAGAACTCATTGTACTCACTGTCTTCTATCTCAGCTGGCCTGTCAAATGAAGAAGAGGGAGAATTTAGTAGATACCTGAGATAAATATCTACACAGAAACATCATAAATTTATTTTACATTATTCCACACAAAAGATTATGTAAAACAATTAATTTAGATTTGTATAGAAAACTAAACAGAAAAACAGTGAAATCAATAAAAATTATCAACTTCTGTAACATATTCTACTATCCTTACTATATTTTTTTCTTATTGGTACACTTTAATAATTGAGTTTTTTAAACCAACATACTGAAATAATTTAGATTCACTAGATAATGTTGTTAAGATTATTAACTCTTCTGTTTTTCTACAAGAGTCCCACACATAACTAAGCCCAGTTAATAAATCATGTAAATTTTATAACTTTACAGGCCTAATTAAAATGGTTCATGTTTGACAACTAACTGCAGGTTGTATTGTTCTGTTTATGTGCTTAAGTCAAACTGTAGGGATCCCACGTTAAACTGTAGGTCCCTAGATACCTTTGGCTGTTCAGTAACAAGACTACAAGATTGCACCACAATCATCCTACACTCATCTCTCATTCATAGTTGGCTTACACTACCTATTTAGTTATGTCACCATTTCAATAAGGGTATTAAAGGTAAAGTTACTAGCACTTTAAGACTTAAGTGAAAACATATAAAAACAACTATTTGTGAATTTTGAAAATTTTAGGGGCCTAAATATAAATTGGTTAGAGTTCAGAATGTCAGAGAATAAATAAACTGAAAACTGAGTCAAGCTGAAAACTATTTTTAATTAATTGATTTGACATAGAATGATAAAACTGAGTCAAGCTGAAAACTATTTTTAATCAATTGATTTGATGTGGAATGACCCAAGTTTATCATCACAAAGTTTATCATCCACTCACTTCCTCGTCCAGATAGGCTTGTTCTGGTTGATGATCTCCCAATCCCAGACAGTCTTGTCCACCTTCTTTGTCTTGGGCTTGTCCTCTTCCTTCTTGTCGTCTGCTTCTTCCACTTCCGCCTCCTCATCCTTGGGCTCATCCGCTGGCTTTTCTTCTTCCTCTCCCTCCTCCAAAGGCACTTCTTCCGTCACAGTCTGAAATAATTCAGATAAAACGGATCAGACTGAAAATAAACTTTGGAAAAAAATTTATTTAACATTTGTTATTTAAAAAAGTTTGGGTGTGGGAAGGAGAAGGGATTGATAGCTATCCGGCCATCAGAGTTACAGGTTACATTTTTTGTAGTATTTTTAGTTTTTTTTTTTTTTTTACGCATTCTTGTACACTTTGTTGTATGTTTGAATAAAGATTGATTTGACTTGACTTGACTTGACTTGAGATCACAACAATTTTTGTGTCAACACTAGGTACAACTGTCAGCCCCTATTCGCCATACACAGCTAAAAACAGTCATTAATAATGTTCTGTGTCCACCCACCAACCAATTTTACTTCCTTCTTTCTGCATAAGCTTATAGTAATTGTAATGTGGTCTTGTCATAATACTTTACAAGAAAAAGGTTTGGGGATTTTAAATTTTTAAGTCAAATCAGTTTTTTTTTTTTTTTTTGTTTTTTACTCACTGAACAAGACCCAAAGACTTTCCTTGCAAAATTAATTCCAGGTTACTGACACTTCACTACTTTATTACTACAGTTAAATATGCATGATTTATTGAATAGGTCTATATTTCAGTAAGCTTGTATTTATACACTTTGGAGATTGGTAATTTAGGCTATCAGTAACAATTTAAATTAATAAGAAAATTATAAGGCTACTAAAAAAAAAACTAAATTTGAGCAGGAAAGAACTTTTTTATAAATAAGCTTGACTTATTAAGTTAAATAACCCAATTAGATCAAGTTTAGATTAAGTTTTAAGTAATGGGTGTGACAAAGTGATAATTTCCTAATGTGAACAAATCATTTATTATCATTTAAGTGCAAATACAACAATTGCTATGCCATAGTTCAATAATCCTGTGACATGAGTGGTGTTACATGATAGCAAGTTAAAAATGAAATTTATTTTTACAGAGATTTTATTAAATTGAAGTAAATGTGACAAATAAATCTTCTCTCGATACCAGCCCTTATACCCCACACAACCTTTCACATAACTTAACCGCCGAAGTGCGCTGTAGCAGGCCTGGTTTTGAGGCCACGGGGAGATATGTGATCATCGGTGACATGGCTGAATTTAAGCAAGTAGTAATCAAAAGCCGTAAACCTTAGAGACATGAAATTTTTACACAATGCTCTTTAAATAGTCTTCTTTCAATTGATGTTTTTTAAAGACCCCAGTTTAAAATGATGTAAAATAGTAGCTGGTTTATGTATAACAAACAAGTACCCAAACTTTAAAGTCAAGCCCCAAGTAATTATTAGTATAAATTTTACTTATAACATGGTGATGCCGTCATCATTACACAACAGATTGGTTGCCATAACTCGTACCTTGCTGGACCACAGGTAGATGGGGAAGGTGATGAACTGGGAGTATTTCTTGATGAGGTTCCTCAGAGTGTCGATCTCCAGGTAGTCGGCAGCCTCGTCCTTCAGTTGCAAACTGTAACAATTAAAAGCTCTTGCTAAGATTTTCAGAGTCAATATTTTAGAAAATGCAATTGTATTGTAAAATGAAAATAATCAAAGAAATATTGGTTTCCATTATCTTGAAAATGGTTTTAGCTAAGCTTATCTGGTTTGTAAGTTAAAAAAATATTTCATGCGAATAAAGCTTTTATCAATGACATTAGCCATGTTTGAAAGTGAAAATGACAGTGGATGGGATCAAGTGTGATGACGCTTTACAAGAGACAGGTGATGATTAAATCAGTTTTGCCGCTCTTCTTAGCCCTGTATTAGGCTTTGATGACCGAGCATTCTATTTATGTAGTAATTTTTTTATTTTGTGTCTATATACGCCAGTGGCATTTTTTAACGTTTTGACGGGGAACGGTCCAAACCCCGTTGTAATTGGTTTTGTACACTAGGTATATTATCTGTTAACAAAATTTCATGTTTACTAATAATCTATCAAACCATATACCTATTTTATAATTCCCATTTCTAAAATATTTCAAACGTGTGAGTAAAGCTGGGCTGCAATGGCTTCACCTTAATGAGGAGAGATCATCAATTTTTATTTTAGAGTTTATTTTAATATACACAGTAGGTGCTCACCAGGTGCTCTGCAATGCAGAATGTCCTTTATTACTTTGGGAACTCGATGGCTGGCTAAGAAATCCATATGATAAATATATAAATTTATCCTTCTGAGAGGCGGGTTAAAGTGAGGGATGTTCATAGGGCTTCTACTGTATGCTTAAAACTTTTACTAATGATGATATCCCTATACTCTTGAAGACATTTCACGTACCTGATCTGAGTTCCACGTTTCAGAGTATCGCCGCGCGGGTCCTCCGCGATCTGGAAACTGTTGGCGTCAGACTCCCAGATTAGCTGTTTGTCCTCGTTGTGTTTGGTGGTCACGATCACACGGTCAGCCACTGCGTGAGGGGGGAAAAAAAGAGGATTAATGAGCAAGTATCATCAAACAGGAATATAAGATTTAAAAGACCAAGGTTAGATGGCAATAAAGTCAAATCAAAATCTGTGACTCTGCACAGAATTTTTTTCAATAAGACACATTGATTTGTTTAAAAAATCTATAACAACCCGAGAGCAATTAAGTCTTAGGTTAAAATCATCATATTCACAAATATTGATGGTATTCCTAATGAATTTATTTATTAGTACTAGAGGGACAGAGCTTATGCTCGGTAAAATCCAAACACCCCAACATTCTTATTACACTAGGCACCGACTACAAACAATAGACTTTCATAGGTTAGAAATGAATGCAAAATTACCTCTTCCAGCAGGAAGGCACTTATTCAAGTTTTTGCCAAATGAAATTAAAGAAATACATGAACTCAAAAATTTTAAAGTAAGACTTAAGGCCTACCTCACTACGAATGCTTTTTACTCTCTGCAGGAGTTTTGTGATAAATTTGCACCATCTTAGATAAGTTCTCAAGTCAGTCTGTTAAATTTTCAATTGATGTACAGTTAACTAAGTACAGTAAGATAACTTGTGTTAGTTTATTTTTAGTTTACCTTAATTCATTTATTTCATTGTATTATGCTATTCCAATTTCAATTGTATGACGCATCCAATGCTTGTTTGTACAAGTTCATGGTAATAAAGGAATTTTTGATTTAATTTGAATTTATTTTTGAAAATGATTAGGCATCACTTTCTTTTTCAGAAAAAACTTGTTTGCAACGCCAATTTTCTAGGACAAATTGTGCTTCATTTTGGTATAAATTTGTAGAACCAAAGGTAAATATATAACATATTGGGTTATTTCCAAAGTTATCAGCTGATTTTTGTTCAATTTTAGGAGCTTTTAAAAATCTCCATAAGGATAACATGATAACTTAAAAGGGCTATAGGACGAAAACCAGATTTTCCCCAGCCACGGGATCAACTCCAACTGATTCTTGGTGGCCAAAACCCCTAAATTCAACAAAAAAAAAAAAAAAATAATAATAAAATAAAAAATCCTTGGAGCGGAAAAAATTTTGCCCATGCAAACAGTACCTGTTGTATAGGATGTATACAACAGTATTAAGTATAGGATGTACCTAGAATCTAAGTAATATTCTACTTGGCAGGAAAGCTAGACTTTTAATAATTACTACCTCTAACAGTCTTTAAAATTTTTATTTATTAGTTAATTTTGTCATATATAAAGAAATACCTAAAAATGCAGAGTAGAAACCGACACCAAACTGTCCAATCAAGTCGTTCATATCTGTAGTACCAGACTCTTGCATTTTGCTCAGGAATTCTGCAGTGCCGGATTTAGCTATTGTTCCCAAATTGTTAACCAGATCCTTCTGAGTCATTCCGATACCCGTATCCGTTATATGCAGCATCTTTGATTCTTTGTCAGCCTGGAATCAAAACGTGGTTTAGTAACAAAAAATAGGCTTGTAAGTTGGCAATATCTTCAAGCAATAATGCAATTTGAACAATAATTTGAAAAATGTATCTGTCATCAATTAAGCTAGTACAAGAGTTTTCACTTACTTTGATTTTGATGGATAATTCTGAAGTTGCTGAAAGTTCATTTGGATCCGTTAGTGATAAAACTCGTATTTTATCCAGGGCATCTGAAGCATTAGAAATCAACTCTCGAAGGAAAATCTGAAAAAAATATTAAACAACGATAAGGTAATTTACAATTTTACTGAGAATATTTTCACTATAAGGACTAGAACAAAATCTTACCAACTTACAACTAGTGAGCCTACTAGTAGATTTAGCAGGTTTTTCTATATTATATTCTACAATCAAAAGGAATTTAAATTATGATTTGAAGACAAGAAGAAATGAAAACCAATGCCAAATACATTTGTTATATCAGTGGTCATTGTTACTACAGGCATCAGTTTTTCTGTCTGTACAGTCTTATAACATTTTATGATCTATGTTGCCATGTCACTAATTAAGACTAAGTCAAGATCTGGGGCGTTTTACAATATGAAACTGGCTATGAAGATAAGCTAGTTCTTAAGTCAGGATCTTCAATTGATGTCACAACACAAATGAGCCAGAGGCCTCATCACTATGACACAAGAAACCAAAGCAACAACATACTCCCGGCACATCATTTGTCAGCCCATGAGAAAAAACCCAGCTACATCACAGCAAAACTCTTCAACACACTTCCACCTGCACTGAAAGAATAAAAAAACAACCACAATTTCAAAGGAGCTATTCTTGATTGGCTATTGAAAAAATAATTTTACTCTGTTGAAGAATACCTGGAGGGACGAGGCCAACCTCATCACTGACGAAGAAAAATAATGATGACATGACTGTACTTAATGTTCATGTCAATAAAAAGTATTTTGTCTTTCTATTGTCCTTCTCAATTTTTGTAAATTCTTAAAGGATAAATTTAATGAAGACTCTTATAGGCGTTGTTAAAAAAAAAGAGAAATTTGATTAAATTAACTTATTGCTTATAGGCCAACAGCAAACTTAAAAACATCTTACCTCCTTATTCCTGTACAGGGAGTTGATAATCAGTTTCATCATTCTGTTGACTTCAGCCTGGAAGGCAAACTTCTCTGCTTTTTCCCGCATTTCTTTTATTTGTGCCACATTCAATCCATCCAGTTTTATCATTTCTTCTTCCCTTTTAACGACTTCATCATCTAAATACGTAAAAAATAAAAATTGAACTAGGACTTCAGAGTGAAAATTCAAAACAATAAATTGAAAACAAATATGTCATGAAGAAAGGTTTACAAAATAATTTTTATTCGTCAATTTGGTTACTGCGATTTTTAGCACTTGGGAATTCGCATTTACGGTCACTTAAATTGGGCTAGAGCTGCGGTACAGCATATATCAACTGCAAGAAAGGATCATGAATGAGGTCCTAATGTTTGCCTAAATAAAAAAGAATTTTCATTTAATTTCATTCCATTTCGGCTATATTTGTTAATTTATTGTTTTTCCATTTTATTTATTGATCTCTTTAGTTAATTTTTATCCACTAATATTTTAAAGACTAAAGTGAGTAATCAGTGTGTGTTAAATCAGTCAAAGATGCGGTAGAATAAAGGTTTGTTGACATATCTTTTGAGAGGTTTGTTGAGACTACTCAATTTGGCAGCACTGAGGTTTTAAAAAGTGGTCCAATACTTGCTAAAACCCCGTATTGCCAAAATCCTTCCCACCATTAACACAAAGAAACAAAGAAAAATAATTACATAAGCTTAAATCTTGTGGAGAATACATTTTACATACAGTACGCCTAAGGGTCTGAAAAGTTAGCAGAGATTGACTTTTTCAAAATTGTATAAAAATAGGCCTACTTATAACTAGGCACCTGTCAAGTAGCAAATGAAAATCATTCTTACTAATCTCAAGTCGGCCGTCAAACATTTTTTTTTTATCTTGTAATTACACTTTTTTGCATCCCTACACAGTTAAATTGAGTATTAACCCTTTCTTTTCTGAGACCAAATATACAAATCCATACATATTAAATACACAACATTATTTTTGTGCAAGGAACTCCTCCAATAACTGATTTTAAAGATTAGTTGTCATTTGATAGAGCACTGAACAGAGCTCAGCATGAACATAATATCCACAAAATTGGATTAATTCTTGGTTAAATTGGTTAATATCCACCCAAACAGAGGGGCTAGACTGTCCTTAAATTCCCTAAATAATTTAATTAACATTGGTACATAAGTAATTTATGCCCAAACTGATTTTTATCAGCTGTAAAGAGCTAACACAGTAACCCAGCGAGAGCAACCATCTATTCATACCAAAATAGATGTTACACATGTGATGTTACACACATTATTATTAACTGTATTAAAAGAGTGTTAAAAGCACAGATTAGTATGAAGTAAATTTTTTTTTTTATATCCAACCTAAATTGCTCAACATCAAACAACAAGAACCGTACTGTAATATATCTGTAATATTATTGACAACTAGGCTACTAATAAAACACTTTAATAAAACAAACCTGTCCTTGAGCCTTCTCTACTGCTCCCCAAATCAGCCTCTACGGTTTCTTCTTCTACTTCTACAATTTGTTGACCTCTGCTGACTCCTATAAAAAAAAGATGAATAAGTTAAGTTAAGCAGGCCTGTAACAAGGCACCTTAAACACAAAATGTATATTTTACATAGGCCTAAAGTATTCAAACAAGGAATCTCATGTATCAACACAAAACTTTTGTCAATATAAATCTAGACAAATCTTTTTTTATACTTTTTCATGACAACTTGATTGATTATTTCATGAGAAGGGTGAATATCAGAAGTAAAATTCTTAATTCTAATAGAGAAAAATTGCTGTATGATGATCGGTAATTGTGGGACGAGTTTTTGAGTACAGGGGGGGTCCCAATAATCTGAATTTCAGTAATCTAAAACCGAAATTAGGCTTTTTTTAAAATAGCCTATAAAACTAAGAAAGAACAGATAAAATGGATTATTTGTGGCTAGTTTTAGGAAAAGATTTGTAACGTTCAAGCCAAAAAAATTTTAAGGTACCGATAAGTTGGTACGGTACAAAAGGATATTTGTATTCAACAGAATTCCAATATTGTTTAATTCTAGCACTTACTTATCTCACTTTTGAGAAAAATACAATGATTAATTCTTTAACTTGACCGACACCGCATTTATTGTTGATCAATCTGTGTTTGACTTCCGCTAGAGGGCCACAGTAATTTATTACAAAATAAACAATAAATTTTGTACAACATTACAAAATATGTTGATTTATGGAATCTTAGTTCTCCTCTAATTAGTAAAAAGACAGAATCTAATTGTCAAGGTAAAAAAAAGGTTCATTGGTATACGGAAAATTTATGTAATGAAAGAAAGTTGATGTTGAGTTACTTTGATGTTTATAAGACTCTGAAAGGTATGAATAGTGATCAGACTCAAATAGCCTATAATGAATATTTAGCATGTAAGAAAAGTTACAGGGCCCACTTAACTGCTGCTAAAAAACAAGGCTATGGAAACTTTATACAAACTGCTCCCAACCAATGCAAAGCGGCATGGGATGTGATTTCACAATCATACTCACCTAACAATACACAAGAAGTCTCTCTTGATCCTGATTTAATTAATAATCACTTTCTCACCTCTGCCATTGAACTTACAAATAATATTACACCCACTAATAGCTCTTTTCTAGATTTACTTGGCAACCAGTTAATTCCACCCAATACTTTTTATTGGCATGAAATTAATCCTGAAGATGTGGTAAATACCACCTTAAAATTGTCAAACTCTAAAAGTATGGACTTTTATTGGCTATCAAACAATATTGTCAAAAAAACAATACAGTACATTAAAGAACCACTTGCTTTCATTTTGAGTAGATGTTTGGAATTAGGTTACTTCTCTGATTTACTTAAAATATCTAAAGTAATACCTGTTTTCAAAAAAGGGAACAAATCTCTTCCTCAAAACTATAGGCCTATATCTATTGTCCCTATTTTTTCTAAAATTTTGGAGTCACTCATGCATGAACAGTTGTCATTTTATTTTGAACACTTCAATTTAATGTCTGACTCTCAGTTCGGTTTTCAGAAGGGTAAATCCACTATCTCTGCAGTAATGAATATTGTCAATCACACACTTCAGTCATTTGAAAATAAAGAATCAGTAGCTCTTTCATTGCTTGACTTAAGTAAAGCTTTTGATTGTGTTCCTTTTGATGCAATAATCGAAAAATTAAAATTTTACGGGCTCTCAGATAATTCTTGTGAAATAGTTTGCTCATACTTATCTAATAGGAGACAGTACGTATGTATAAAGGGTTCAAACTCAACAGTACAAGAGGTCACGTTAGGAGTCCCTCAAGGTTCAGTCCTGGGACCGTTTTTCTTTACTGTTATAATCAATGACTTACCGATCAATGTAAATTCTTCCTCTGTAATTTATGCTGACGACACTTCACTTTTTACAAGTAAAAAAGATACAACTGAATTAAAAACCACAATCAAATTGGCCCAGACTGATGCAATGAATTGGTTTTCGTCTAATAATCTCCTTTGTAATCGAGATAAAACTCAAAATATTATATTAAGCCTTTCTCAGAATCATGATTTTCAAGCTGTTAAATTATTAGGAATTTTCATAGACACAAAGTTAAACTGGTCTAGTCATATTGATAACTTATGTAGAAAGTTATCTAGAGTGACTTATTTGTTTTGGAAATTGAGAGATATGGTATCCAATGAGTACTTGAGAATGGCCTATTTTGGATTGTTTCAGTCCCACATATCTTATGGGCTCATTTTATGGGGACATGCTCCAGTGGTCTCTAAGGTACTGTTGATCCAAAAAAAGGTCATACGAACACTTTGTAGAGTAGGGTGTAATGAACATTGTAAACCACTTTTTATTAATATGAGAATTTTAACGGTGATCAATCTTTACATCTATCACATACTTGTCTACACTAAAACTAATCTACATTCATTTCCCATCAGACAGAACACACACAACCATACTACCAGATACAGAGGACAGCTTGACACACCATATCACAGATTAACCAAAACTGGATCATCACATCAGGTAAACTCCATTAAATTCTTTAATAAACTACACATAACTGCTCATACATCCAAACTCAATAATTTTAAAAAACAAATTGAAAATTGGCTTTTAGATAATCCATTCTATACAATCCAGGAATTTTTAGATACAGAGGTGCTCATTACATTTTAGGAAAGTGGGGTATCATTATTGGGATTACTATGGCAATGGCCATTTTTAGATAAGACTTATTTTAAGAACTGATGTAATTGTGACAATGCCTATTTCATGTACACAAACTGATCAATGGCAATAAATGATTTGATTTGATTTGATATTACTGTATTCTGGAGATAAGAAAACCCGCTCCATAATACAGGTTGGCAAAATCAAACGAAAAGTCGAACACAAAACAGATGATGCCCACTTTTTTGTCTGATTCCCACAAATCAGCCAAAAAAATAGCTGTGTGACATTCTTTTCATTTAATCTAAAAAGTAAAGCGTGGTCCTCTAAAAGGAACATATTAATGTCTTGATTTATGGCTCACACGTCGCGTAATGTGGATACTGTAAGGGATCTGACCACCGAGAGAGCATTTTAGACTGTTCATTGTCAACAACTGGAGTCACCTTATGTTATTCTATACCAGTTTATTTAATTCCACACTATATAATATTAAGTTTACATTATGCCTAATAATAGTTTTGTTTAATCTAAAATAGGCCTGTTCCCAATCATTTTGGATTTTTATCGGGACTCCACTATACCATGTGATTTAAATGGATTTAAATGTGTTTTAACCAATGTATATGGATGCCATGGAGTTGAACGTCTCTAAATGTCACGCTATATCGTTCACAAGACTTTCAGTTTGTTTCACATTCGATTACCGCATTGGTGGAAATCTTCTTAGTAGAGTGAACCACATCAGAGACCTTGGGGTTACTATGACCTCGACCATGAATCCCATAGAACACATTAACAAGATCGTGTCCAAAGCATTCTCCCTTTTGGGATTTATCTTCAGGTCAACTCGAAATTTCAGATCAACTCTGTCTCTTCTGAAAACTATTGTTCGCCCCAGCTTGGAGTATGCATCTGTAATTTGGTCTCCATACCAGCTCGGCCACATTGACCAGGTAAATAAGGTGCAAGTTCACTTCACGAGAGTATTAGGGGTCCGATTGGGATATGACTACCTTGATGTACCAGTAGTCGAACTGGAATAGCATTTCAACTTGCAACCTCTTCAACTCAGACGCCAAATAAATGATATGATTTTTCTCTACAAGATTGTAAATGGCTCACTTGACTGCTCTACTCTTCTCAGTCAGATTGACTTGGTCATCCCGAGAGGTACAAGATCCATGGCCATCTTTGGGCGCATATTCCAGCCAACTGCCTACTCTTACAACAATGGTCTGGTGAGGCTGCAACGATTGGGAGGTGTAGTTGTCTCTGGCACCGACATTTTCTACATGCCGTTGCCAACCTCCAGTCATCAGGATGCTGCATGCCAATGAATAGCTTTCAGCGCTGATTAATGACTGGTTTGTAATTAACACCAACTTTAGTGATTGCCTAGATATAATTATTTTTTTCTCTTGTATGTAATCAAATTCATTTTCATATGCCATGTAAATACCACAATGCCACTTATTTATTTCTGTATTTTTTGTCTTTTATTGGTATGTCGCATTGTATTGTAATGGTTGTTCCTTTTTGCAAATAACATTGTTCTTATGGTCACATCCATTCAAATTTGTTACCTGCTATTGATGTTTCATGATGTGATTATTTATTTTTGTTATTTTTGCAAATTCTATATACATTCATTGTTGTTGTTAATGTTACCATTGTTGATTTGTTAATTTATAATTATATGTTAATGCATTAAGTTCTCATGCTTGATTGTTATTTATTGTTGATTTTGTTATTGTTGTAACTTGTGACTAGTATGGAAATAATTAGTACGTCACTGTTAATTTTTAGAACTGTACTTAATTGTCTTTTGCTTGCTTCAAATTGTTTGTTATCAATCTCAAATTGGTGTTGTACCGTTGGAAGAAATAAATAAATAAGTATACGGAACCGAATAAGTAGGGACATCCCATGTTAAAAAATTTTAGTTTTTCCCCCGAAAACCAGAGTAAAAAAAAGCGCTGATGTTAGGATTACTTCTCCTTATTGTCACAGGAAGCGCTCTTTCTACATTTTAAATGTCAAAATGAGCGTATTTGTTTACAAAAAAATCAAAACAATAACAAACGTCTGCAAAATTATTTTAGCCATCCTAGTGATGTAAAATTTCCGGGAATTTATAATCAGGGAAATATTCTCTGGGAATATTGCCGGCAATATTTCCATAATTCATAAATTCCCAGGAGTGTATAATTTGAAAGCAAGATAGCACCAAATGATATTGTTAAATAGGTATTATGCATTATAAAGATGAAAACATTAAACCCATTTACAGTTGGAAAAAAATTTTAAAAAAATACTCTGGGAATTTATGATTTAACAACACAGTATTTTAAAACATTTAAATAATTTACAAATTTTGTGGTTACATAAAATACAAACGCAGTTAAAAATTAAAATTCATAATATATTGAAAAAACATGAAAAAATTACATTGTTAGCAATTTAAAACACTTTTACCGAAACTCCCGTCTGACAGGCCCGACTGAAGTTTCATAAACCCACATTGGCAACATTTCTTACAATGGCAGAAGCTCATCCTCCTAATACCTTCCTCCCATCTCCTCCCCTACTTGGTGATATCTTATACTCTAAAACATGCTCCGTTTGTACGGGCAAACTTTTTTTTCGCTCCAAGGATTTTTTATTTTTTTATTGAATATGGGGGTTTTGGCCACCAGAAATCGATTGGAGCTGGTCCCATAGCTGATGAAAATCCGGTTTTCGGGCTAGAGCCCTTCAAAGATCCCATGTTGTCCTTATGGAGATTTTAAAATTGAACAAAAATCAGCTGATAACTCTAGATAAAATAAACCAATGTCTTACATCTTTAACCTGTGGTTTTAGGAAAATCATACCAATGTGCAGCAAACATTCCGCCTGGCGAGTGAGCGGAGCGAACGAGCTTTGTGTGAGAAACGAAAGTAATAATTTGACCGAGCTTAAGCTCGGTCCCCCTGGTACTATTGTTTATTCAGTTTGGTTCGGTGCCGTGACCAGCTGATCTGATAAAAACATGCCGGTCTCACAAGCCCAGGGTTTCGTTACAATTATGTTTTTTATTTCAGTTACTTTTTATAAATATGGACAGATTTAAGAATAACACAAGGATAAGTGTACTGGCAAAGTTTACAGCACAAATTAATCATAATAGATCATGTCGAAAATGTTGAAATATAAGAAGAGATTTTATATAAAAATTTTCTTTGGCCATTCATTTAGTTTAATTTAATACTAAAATAATTTGTCAATTATATGGTGACAATACATTGGCCATGTAATAAAGAATTTTTCGACCGTCTGTCATCTTTTGAAATATTAAATTTTGGCGTTTTTTCATAAATTCCCAGTGTTTTCCATAATTCCCACATAGGAGCATTGATATTGACTGTAATTGAATAATATCTCTATATTAGCTTTATTTTTAGGTTCTTAACAGGTAAATCAGTGTGAAATTGCTCAAAAGTAAAAAGATTTTATAAATTCCCACTTTTTGGCAATCTTCCCCGGCCAAGGAAATATTCCCGGCAATATTCCCATTTTATAAGTTCCCTTCGATTGGGAATATTGCCGGCCCACATCACTAAGCCATCCGTTTCCATTCAACCAATCAGGACGATCATTAAACAAAAATTACGTCTTGATGATGCTATCTGTGTTTCGGGGGCGGCGTTCTCACTTCCCCATAAGGATGTCCCTACTTATTCGGTTCTGTATATATTGATTTTAACTTAGTAAGTCATCTTTGGTGGTCCCATGAAATTAGGATAGACTGGCCTTTTTAAAACGATAAGTTAAGCCTTTACCACTTATTTTAAATTATTTAATTTTAAAACCGTTTCATAATTAACACGTTTGCAACCACAATATTTAAAAAAAAACCCCGCTGCCGCAGTTTTGCGGCAGGCAAATTCTACTCCAAGCCTATTGCTGCAGATCTGCGGTGATGGTTCCTTGATAATAAATACAAAATTTCTTCGGAACAGTCTATTTTAAAGTTTAAAGGTAAGATAGTTAAGGCACAGAATACAGGATTGTCCGCCGCATATGAACGGCGCTTGGTCAGTGGCTAGGACGATCACTGACGTCATTGGACCTAGTTGGCAACACTTTTGGACAGATTCTATTGATTCTAGGCCTATTTAGGTGGTGTGTAGAATAAGTCACAACCACTAAGGCCGGTCTACAGAGAAGTCCATGTTTTGTGGGCTGAGGGAGTGGCGTGACTGCCGCATATATGCGGCGGCTGGTAGCGAACAAGTTAATTGTGTCTTTTAGTTCTGAGATAAAAACCTTATGCTAGCTAAGTTAAGGATCCTAGACCTAGGCCTACTATGCCTAGCTTTATCCTGAAGGCTAAAGTGTAATCAAATATACAAACATCCAAAAATATTTTTAACCTAGGGTCAAGTGGGGTAAGTGTACCCCCCAAATCACATAGTACCACTTTGACTGCAGATTAAAAAACACATGTAAGTGATATAAAAATAAAATTTTGTATGATTATTCTTTGGAATGTTTTGTACAGTAGACTCCCTCTTAACCGGCCACCTTTTAACCGGTCTCCGCTTTAACCGGCTTATACCCTGACACAAAATAACATCTTTTTAACCGGCCATTTTTTATCTCAACATCGCTTTAACCGGCCGTGTTTCGCCGGAAACTAAGTTTTCTTATCTAATGTACTATCATTCAATTCAACTTTATTTCATATTGACGTTCTCAAACCAATTAAACTATAACGTCCTGGACGGAAGTGACTGCCACCGGAAGTCAACGCCGGTAATAGTTTGGACCTATTATCCAGTAGACCACAATAAAGAAACGAATTATTATTAATGTAGGTTTGTTGTGGATTTCATGGGTGGTGGATATTAGCTATAAATCATATACAGTAATGTAATTAAGGTTGTTTTTCAAGTAATAATTATATTTAGGTCACATAAAATTGTGGGATGGCGTTCTTAAATGAACATCGGTTTAACCGGCCAATCCATTATCCGGCCGCGGCCAGGTCCCGAGGTGGCCGGTTAAGAGGGAGTCTACTGTATATGTAAAATTTTTATTTTGTTAAAAATCTCAATTTTGTATTTTTAGAATTTTCTTAGTAAAGTGATGTTTGGGAGGTACACTTGCCCTTGAATCTGGGGTTTTAAGTGTACACCCCCCCCTCTCAATGTAGCTTTGCATTGCATATATGTTGATGTTGGGGCAAGTGGATTATAGAGAAGAAAATGAGCTTTCTTTTGATTTCTTATTTATCAAAATATCTCAAACGGTCCAGGAGTTATGAACTTTTGTGAACCTCCGCACGGTAAAACGGAAAACCCCGTTTTTTAAGAAATTGTAAAGTAGATGAAAACATAGAGATAACACTGTTTCAATTAATTGACAACTAATAGGTCTTAAAGAGCAGTAAATAATCTTCATTTTGATTTTTTATCCAACAAAATATCTTGAAAAATACAGTAGTTAGGAAATTTCTTGTAAACGTTCGCTTGGTAAAGTAACTTGAAACCTTAGTAAGTTATTTTGATTTTATTTTACTGCTGGAATAAAAAATAAATCTTAATTTTACAAAGAGCAGTTTTTATCTTGCCATTCATACATGAGATAACAGTTTGCCTTATCATCAGCTAATTTATCCATTATTTAAGGGGGGCGTACACTTGCCCCATTGGTAAAAGTACACTTGCCCCAACAGCGATGTAACACAGGGTAAGTGTACGCCCCCCCCCCCCCATAACTCCCCCAAAATGACTCTGTAGGGCATTAAAAATATTATTTTTGAATTTCTCTTAAAAAAATGAGTCAGATTACCAATTTTAAAATAATTAGGCCTACCTTAATTTTTGAATTTTTAGTAATTTTTTTAATTTTCCGAGCGTCACTTGCGTTTAGAGTAAGTTAGAAACTCAAGATGTTTTTAAACTCATCAAAACACACAGAAATAATAATCAGGTAATTTTTTAGTGATTATAATTTGAAAGAGCATAACTTAGTTTGAAATACCTTTGGCTAAGTTTTGAAATTTTTTTGGATAATAAACCGAATTTTTATTAGCTGGGAGTCCACTTGCCCCGGGCGTACACTTACCCCACTTGACCCTAGATATAACTTTAGTTGATTGTGGGCTAAGTTGCGTACTTTAACACATTGAACCCTATACCCGAGGATACCCAATTTGGGTACAGTTTTATATAGCGCCTACACTACTAAGTTTATTGAATAAAAATATCCATGGATCCGTTCGATATCTAGGCCTATCATATCAACTATATCTTCAATCTATACCTAAATAAAAACTTTGGACAATCACAATAACTAATTAGCCTAAACCTAATTTTGTTAAGCATTTTATTCCCACATGCTACATACATAAGATACAATTAGGCCTACATATCTTACTCAAATGTGGTCTACTTTGGCATTTAAACTTCTCTCCTGGGCATGGGTGGTTCTTCATGTTGGAGATAAGTTTAGGTTAATGTTAGTTTGTTAATTAGAATGAATGTTTTAAGCTAAAACTTGTATTTGACAGAATTTTTGATCCTATTCAATAGATAGACTACAGGTATATCAATACATATTTTCATTCGATCTAGTATAGCGCTAGCCTATATGAAACTGTATCCCCCAAATTGAGATATTCCAGTGATTTCTTAAACAGATGCATATATATATATACCGTATAGCCTATATATAAAGTACCTACCTAATATAGGCCTGCTATTTTCTATTACGTAATGATCTACTATTAGTAAGTTATAGACTATGGATAAAAAATAAATAAAAAAATTAGGTTGATTTTATGTAAACTCTTACATTATGTACCTTTTTTTTCTTTTCGGAATATATGTTGTTTTATTTTTCAAATAAATAAAAAAATTGTTATTGCCCAGTTACACATTACATTTTCTAAACAGTCTTGATTTCCCCTTTAAAGTGATGTGTAGTTTATGGTGTTTCGTTAAAAAAACAAAGAAGTAGGGCCTAAGTTACTGTAATATTTTTTATAATTTATTCAAAAACACATTCTAGCATATATATAAGCAATGTTAAAAAGTGCCCAGGGTTCAATGTGTTAAAATTGCCTTTCCAGACTAGAGATCCCTCTTTGCTTTCTACCTTTAAGATTTAAGGTAAACTGCCTAAATGCCGTGACCTTAAGCATCCTTCAGCCTGGTGAAGTTTCTTTTCAACCAATAAACACCTTTTTCCATAAGTAAGGTTGTATGTTGTACTATTTTTTTACTCCCCATTATTTCCCCTTCAATATACTGTTTTCAGGTGGTAAGTAGCTTCAAAATGTGATTAACTATAAAATATTTACGAGAGCAAGTCATTTTTGCACCATTTACATAATTCCGTGATAACGGAACATAACTCCGTGATATGCCAGCCAAATTCCGTGACCATCCTGTTGTACCCATATTATGGTCAGAAACTTTTTTTAAGATGTTACTTTGGCAATATAACTACTTATTATTGCTCAAACAATACTTACACCCATAAAAGAAATGTCTTTTACAGGCTGACGACAGTTAGAGCATATGATGTCAAGACTGCATACAGTGAAAAATTTCTTCTCATAGAGGAATAAAATAGAGGAAACCCAAATAAAAAAGTTATATTATATCAAATTTGTTTCATTTTACCAGATTAATAGCCTCTTAAATTAAATCCTAGTTTATTACACAATACATTAGAACGGCAGTTAAAGTAAGTTACATCAACATTTATTGCAAAAGGAGAGAACTTTTTTTGCTAAGTACTTACATCATTGACTATGGATTCTATAGTATCCATAGTCAATGCTTATATGGCAATGGCAATGGCAATGGCAATGGCAAGTCAGTGACCACTGCCAGCGTAGAATTCGTTGAAGCCATAGTTGATGCCATCGACAAAGGTGAAAATGCCATTGGAGTATTCATGGATCTGTGCAAAGCATTTGATAGTGTTCATCACGGTAAACTTCTTAAAACTCTTGAAAACATTGGTATTTGTGGTAAGGAAATGAATTGGTTTAAATCATACATCTCAGATAGAAAACAGTTTGTTGAATTAACACATATAAATAAATCAAATGAATTAATAAAAGTCCAATCTTCCCTAAACTCTGTTGCTCATGGAGTTCCACAAGGTTCCATTCTTGGACCTGTTTTGTTCTTGTGCTATCTGAGGGGTATGCCCCATTTAATTTCTAGTCCTCAAAGCAAATTATGTTTATACGCTGATGACTCCAATTTGTTGGTTTGCGGTAAAGAATTAAAGGAAGTAGAATCAGTAATAAATCAAAATCTCTCATGTTTAAAAACTTATTTTGATAACAAGAATTTATTATTAAACCTGGCAAAAACTAATTTTATATCCTTTCATACAAAACAAAAACAAAACAAACCAATTCCAGAAATAAAAATATTAAACAGTGAAATAGACAGAGTGAATGAAACTAAATTTTTGGATCTTCTGGTTGATGAAAGTTTATCTTGGAATGGTCATGTCCTAGCCTTAAAAAATAAAATTTGTTCTGGATTGTTTGTATTAAGAACTTTGGCTAAATTCTGTTCAACCAAAACCCTTAAGATGATCTATTTTGCCCATATACATTCTCATATATCATTTGGTATTGCATTATATGGTGCAACTAGTGACTCAAATCTGAATAGTATATTATTACTTCAAAAAAAAGCACTCAGAATAATTTTAAATCTAAAAAATCAGGACTCAGTTAAAAAGCAATTTTCTGATCTGGGCATAATGACTGTCTATGGGTTGTACATCTTAGAAACCATTATGATTGTTAAAACTTCTGAAAACTCAATGGCCAAGCTGGGAGATTACCACTCATATAGCACAAGAAATCGAAACAAATTGGCCATTCAACCACATTCATTGAGTTTTTTCGGGAAAAAGCCCAGAAGCGCAGGGACTAAATTTATTTCTAAAATTCCTCAGGAGTTAATAAGTATTAAAGACCTAGACTCTTTTAAAGCTAAATTAAAACATTATTTAATTAAAAAAGCCCCTTACACTTTTGATGATTTTTTTAATGAATAGAAAAATTGAATTAGCTGTGATATGTTTGATTTATGCAATTATTTTTTTGTGGGAAATGTAACTTCATTTTTTAGTTTCTAAGTTAGCAATGAAATTGTAATTAACGCCATTCTACATTTGTGCCACATTTGTAAAAATGCTTGTACAAATTATGAATAAAGTGACTGATTGATTGATTGATTGATTGATATCTTTGGTCAAGAAATAACTACTGTACATTTTTTTTAAAGAGCATTGACATACAAAATATTTAAGGTCATTAAAAAGTTAAGACAATATTTCTACTCCTACATTGCTTTAATGTGTTAAACATCTTGTTAAAAACCTTGTACAACAAACGTATTTTCGGTAATGTTAACACCAAAATGTCGACCACGGATTTTGGGATTTGTGTATTTTAGTGTTATAATTAACACTTTTTCAACTAAACTTGGATCAAAATGTGGAAAAAATTAAATATTTCGTTACTAAAAACCACCTCTTCAAAAGCTTTAATCTGTGACTCCAAGCACGGAATTTGAAAAATGCATTATTTGTCATTCAAATCCCGTGACCATTGATAATTGGAAATAAAAAGGTTAGATCACATTTTAAACAATTTATTTATTAACATCCTTATCTGCAAATTGCTCTGAGTAAAAATATATTTTTACAATTAAAAATAAGTGAAAAGACAAATAAATAACACTCTCAATAATCAAAGCTTAATAAACGTCTTAGTAGATTCTTTGACAAGAAACAAGTTATTTACTTAAGTAAAAGTTTAAATATCAACCACGGAGTTTAGTATTTATATAAATTAGCTCTTTATCTAAAATTTCATAAATTATAACTCGTATGAAACGTAAAAAAAACTATTTTAATGCATTACTGAACAGGCACATATAAAAATCAATTTCCGTGGTCGTTATCACGGGTTTTGAAAACTGAATGATTTACAGTTTAAATCCCGTGACAGTTATTTTAAAGACATTCAGAAATGAAATCGTCTTAATAAAGCAGTTTTAAGATAGAAAAGATTATAAACAATGTTTAAATCGATGAAAACCCCCATTTATATGAAATATACAGCGTCAATAACTTATTTGGCTCTCCCGTATCCTTAGTAAAGAAGCTAAGAAAGTAAGCACTTCTGCACCAGGCAACGTTTGACCTCCAACTGACGAAAATTTAGCCGCCGCGTCCCGCCAAGAAACACACAGAGTAGTAAACAAAGAGTTTTTGAGTGAAAATGACGTCGTTATTTCACCGTCGGTTTGCCGATTTCGTCAGTATTCGCACGTAAAGTGAGGAATCACGGCGTTTGGTATGTTCACGGCATTTAGGCAGTTTACCTTAATCTAGGCTACCTCTTGTTAGGCCTAGTAAAGGCTATTGCACTGCACACCCGATTGCTTTCTATACATCCGATTGCTTCTTAATCGCTTGATGATGAAAGCATATTTTGTTAGTTATTGCTGATAACAGTTCTGGCACTAGCCAGTCTTTGTAAAAAATGGGTAGGCCTATTCAATTCTAGACAAGATCTGCTGCACTTTACTATTTCCAACATGTACTATCATAGTAAGTTTATAGGCCTATTCTTTTATAATTTAGAGGATTTTAAAGAAACTAAATGGGTCCTGTCCAGGCGTATATCTTAAAGTACTGAATTTATTTAGGCTATTGTAAGCAATTAAGAATAGCCTATGCTATGGCTAAACCTAGCTTACTAGTCGTTAGTAAGACCGGCGTATGCTTAGTCAAAGAAATGAATAGCAAATTTCGCTTACCAACTGATAGACACAAGGCGAACAAAAACAAAAATAGGTGAGAATGAGCTCTCCCCATCTTGTTAATGCTAACTTGGTGCCGGCACACTATAAAAGTTAACCTGGACCTGACACTGCCACGATAAAGTAAGGGAAATCAGAACATGCACATATAAGCACTAGCACTAAGCAGCTTGAATGAATACAAAAATTCCAATTCCAATCAGACATCAACAAATCAGTTTCTGCTACAGATAAAGTTCTAGATTGGCCAGAACCGACCAATCAAATTCAAACACGGCATTCTGAACTGACCAATCAACAGCTTCCAGATGTCTGACGTTCAGGTTGTTCGCCTGTCGGTGCATTAAATTTAAACGTAAAAACGAGTCATTAAGTTATATTACGTATAATGTAATGTAATATTAATAATAGCAACTTATCATTTCAATGATAACTAATGAGGCGAGTTTATTATAACAGTTAAATGGTATGTTATTGTCAATAATTACTAATGAACACATTGTCAACAAATAATATCTAAATATACGAATTTGAGCTCGATTTAAAGTTAATAATTTGAACTGCCTTTTTGCTGGCTATCTATTTGATCCTTACCAATAAGATAAATATTTTTGCAAAAATACGAATGAGTTATAATTAACACATACTAGGCCTTCTAACAATGAGCATTCGCAGAGGTTTGTTTAGGTTTTGCCGGGGTAGTAAAGTCTACCCCCAGGAAATGTACCACCACGAAAAAATGCCACGTGTGTCGATGCTTTGGAGGGGGGAGATACTGCGGTTACCTGCTTTATTGACCTCTCCAAAGCGTTCGATTCTGTGAATCATGCAATCTTGATTAAGAAGCTTGAACAAATTGGTATTAAAGACAGAGCGTTGGGCTGGCTGACGTCTTATCTAAGCAATAGAAAGCAACAAACTTCAGTTAACTTCACTTTAGATTCTGGTTCAAAAAAAACTTTTCAATCTCAAGTTGCAGATATCGCTTTAGGAGTCCCTCAAGGCTCTATTTTAGGTCCAGTCCTCTTTTTAATATATGTAAATGACATTTCCAGTTCCGTACCTCAGAATTCTTTGACAATTTTCGCAGACGATACTTCCCTATTTATTCGAAATAAAAATCTCTTTGAATTGGAAAGAGAGACGTTTGGCCAGCTCGGCGCTCTTTCCCAGTACTTCTCTGCAATCAATTTGAATATAAATTCCAAGAAAACCAATTACATGTTCATTGCCACTTCTCAGAAAAAAAGAAATCTAGCTAGGGCCGGCTCATTCTCACCTTCTGTGCTTTTGGATGAAGAGGTTCTTGAGGAATCCAACTTTGTCGACTATCTGGGAGTGAGGTTGGACGAAGGTCTCAGATGGGGGGAGCATGTTGATAAGCTAGCTTCAACTTTAACTTCAAATCTCTTTGTTTTAAGAAAAATAGTAGTCTTTAATAATTTACCTCTGTCTAAACTAGTATATTTTAGTCTAATTGAAAGTCATTTAAGATACTCAATAGTGCTTTGGGGCATGTCAAGCAAGGCAAATTTAAACCGCATTTTCATTTTACAAAAAAAAGCAATCAGATGTATCTCTAGACTTAGGCCTAGAGACTCCTGTAGAGACAAGTTTACGGAGCTGCAAATTTTAACTGTTCCTTCTCTTTTTATATTTGAAGCAGTTCTATATGTAAAAGCCAACAATCTGATACAGCCTCATGTTCATCATTATTTCACTAGAAACCACAATGTTAATCATGCAACCCAACATAGTTTAAGACTGTTTGAGACCAAACCTAGTTATACCGGTACCAAGTTTTTTTCGAAGCTTCCAAGACATATTCAAGAAATTGAGGATTTTAATACATTTAAGAGAGAACTGAAGGAACATCTGCTCAACATGTGCTACTATGAGCTACCTGATTTTTCCTAAAAACCTTTTCCGTACCCTACTTAGCACTACCTTAACCCAAACCCAAACACCTGGTTGGACAAGGCCAAATTCGGCTGCCTTCATTATGACGGGTCCCATGCCTCATCGGGTCTCTACGGGACAGACTGCGGAGGTAACAGGTAACAGGTAACACGTCATTTAGATGTCATGAGGGGCGGAGCTTAAAGTGGCAGGGAGTTTTGCTCGCGGCCGGAAAAGTGCACCCAGTTTTATAAATACATTATTTTTTTAATTCGGTTGCTCTCAATTATGGCAAACCAAACACCAGCCGCATTTTTACCCCCGGAATACTATCCCCCGCAATACTAACTCCTAATGAACTAGATCCTGAATCTTACCCCCGGAATTCTACCCCCTGGAAAACTAACCCCCAGGATAACTACTGTGCTTACAGTGCTTCCTCTTCGTCCCGTTGACCCAGTAGTGTAGGGCATGAGATCACGGCCATCTCTAGTACATCTCTGTACTAGAGATGG
Organism: Neoaliturus tenellus; assembly: GCA_030545055.2. NCBI lineage: Eukaryota > Metazoa > Arthropoda > Insecta > Hemiptera > Cicadellidae > Neoaliturus > Neoaliturus tenellus. The sequence goes on along the minus strand of CM061531.1, from coordinate 334,910,991 downwards.
CCTTGATGGGATACGTCAGAACAGAATTATAAATTCTGCTTACTTAATTCTATCTTTCATTGAAACGGGATTAACTTTTGATTTTACATAATTCATCCACCTCATCACAGATTTTTCAATCAAAAACTTTTCGAGTTGGTTCTTAGTAGGTACTTATGCTTTTGCTGTTGGTAATATGTGATGGAAGAGAATCTAATATTTTGTTTCCAACATAAAAAGGTTGCTTTTCAAACATTTTTGTATTATGGAAAATAACAAAACGGTTCTTAAATCTGTATTATGTGAATGATCATGGACAGTTGGATGTCCATGGACCTTAGCATACAGAACAACTTCAAAAATGTAAAGACTGGGAAGTGTTAATATTTTGAGTCTTTTGAACGCCTCTCTGCAGTGATCACCAGCCTTGAGGCCAGCAATAATGAATCTCACAATCTCACTGCCCTCTTCTGCAAAACAAAAAGACGATTGACCGACGTTTCGTTGGCCATCCCCCGGAGTATAACAGAGAACCTGAGGTGGGTCTCAATGAGGCCATGGTAAACTAGTTTGGAAAGACTCTTGATCCCTAATCTTGCAAAATTTATGAGAATGAAAATTGAAGAAGAAATCTTTGAATGAATTTTATCGATTTGATGCTCCCATGTCAGATTACAATCTAATCTGACACCAAAGAAGTCAACCACCTCTGCGTGACTCAAATCGTTATCACCTATGAAGAGGTTTGGATGAAAAGTTTGACTAAAGTTTGAACTCTGGACTGTCTGGATTTGCATGAAGTTTGTTTTATTTGGGTTGACTGAGAGTTTGTTTTCTTGAAAAAATTGGGCAACATAGTTGATTTTGATGTTTGCGTCGATTTTGCAGATTGTCTGTCCATATGTGACTGACAAGAATGGTTGTGTCATCCGCAAACATGAAAAGATCATCGTTAGGGACAACACCACGATCCAAGTCATTCACATAGATCAGGAAGAGTAGGGACCCAAGAATAGATCCTTGAGGCACCCCAAATTTAAACTGGTGATTTTTCCAATCAAAAGATTTAGTTGTTTGAGATGATTTCCGTTACCTGGGAACGATTTCCCAAGTAAGAACGTAACCAATCATAAATTTTTCCGGAGATTCCAGTGTTTTGAATTTTCATGAGAAGGATCACAATGTCGACGCAGTCAAATTCTTTTGACAAATCAGCAAAACATGCAATTGCACATTTGCCCTTGTCCACAACACGTATGCATTCAGAGACAAACCAACCAAAGCGAGCTTGGTTGATTTGCCTTTACGGAATCAAACAGAGATTGTTTGATTCCATATATGCCATGATCTGATGGTCATATACAATTATGACTAGATATTAAAAAAGTTATGGGGAATATCAAAAATATCAAAAAAGTTCATGGGGAACATATGTCCTAAAATGCATTGTTAAGCCCCTAGCCGCCATTTTTTTTTTTTATACTTATTTTTATTTCCGTAACGAATGGATGTATTAAGTTTAAATTTGGCATGAACCTTTATCACATCAATCTTTATTTCCCAGAAAAAAATTATTTTTTCCAATGTGTATTTTAAAAATTATGGCCATTTAAAAAATTTAAACTCAAATATCTCAAAACCGGAAATTTTTATCAAAACTTTTCAAGTTAAAAAAAATTGAAAACTACGTTATCTATCCATTGGATAGATAATGGATAGTAATGGAGTTATTGCAATTAACCCTAAACAGAAGTAATTCTACTCTGGGTGAGTCAATCGAGTGCCAACGGAACCTCCCCATTCTCTCTCTCTTTCACACATGACTCACCAATGGCATTTCCTGCTTCCTGCGTGTTGATACTTGATCATTGGCAATGTTGTCTTTCTTTTCTTTATCAGTTCTTTTTTCCCACACAATCTTAAAACAAATCTCATTTTACCTCTAAAAAATTGGCTGTGGTAATCAAGTCAAATCTGAATGTAAGTAAAACTTACATTTTTTTATTACATTTTACTTTGCAATGGAGAATGAAAATTTTCTCTTCATAACTAAGAAAGTCAACACAATAAAATGAGTTCTGTCATTATTATGTTGTGAATGCGTTATGGTGAATGCACGAGGTTTGGACTGTTCCCCGTCAAAACGTTAAAAATGCCATCACCGTAGATAGAAAAAAATGCTTGTGTCAAATTGTCAAATGTCTATGGCATTTGGATATTTTTATTTGGTGAGTCAAAAGGGGAGGGGGCGCAAATATTTCTCGAGCCCATAGCATGTCCCATACAATCCGCAGGCCCGAGGGATAACATGAGCTGATATTTACAAGAAAAAAACTGAACATCAACATAATACCTGAAACAAAAATCTTCTAATATATATCCACATCATTCATCTGCAGTTTTAGATAAAAATATTCATTACATGTAAATGAAACTGTATAATAAACTGCCTGAGGATGCAAAGAGTAAATTGTTGAGTAAACCTCAGTTCTAAGAGAATATTAAATTCTTGTTGATTGGCAAGACATATCACAAAGTTGCTGAATTTTAAAGTCGTGACAACATTTAGGTTATCTGTTAAATTTAGTAATTCCAATTAGTTGATTAAAACAAAAATTTGTATGTTAACTTCTAATAAGTTTTATTTATATGGATACGTGAAATTATTTTATTATAATTTGAAAAGGTGGCATGGTGAGGTGGACTACTATCTCACGAGTTCCTGACAGGTCACGGCTATTTTAAGTCGTACCTGAACTGGGTGGGCAAGACCGGTTCACCGGATTGCATCTACTGCCCGGGCTTTCCTGACGACGCGGAACACACCTTCTTCTGCTGTCAGCGTCGGGAAAGGCCCCGCCTGGAGGCCACAAGAAGACTCTGTGTTTTTTTTGGTGGACACAGTCTGTGAAAAGATTATGGACGACGAGGGCAACTGGGATTGTTTATCACAGTTCGTCCGGGGCATTCTCCTGGAAAAGAAAACCAATCTGGATTGCGAAGCGGCCCAAATATCTTGACCTTGACCGAGCGGCTGGATAAGGAGCGAGCCCCACGGGCGTAACCAAATTTGGGCCTAGCTTGACATCATGTGATAAACAATTCCAGGTTAGGCCCCTATTATACACGGCGACCAGCCGCGCAACCGGTCACTCCACCGGTGGTTTGGTCGGTTGCCGCCCATGTAATCAAATGGAGCCTATTAGCCAGGGTAGCCGGCCGCGCGACCAGCTCAGCGACCAAAATCCATCGGCAACTGGTTACCGAGCTCTGCAACCAGCACAGTGACCACGGGTTGCTCGGCGACCACGCGAGGCATTGGAGTATACGGAGCGTATTAGCCAGGGCGGCTGGCCACGCAACCGGTGACTTTAAAAGTTGTACTTACCTCAATGTGAGAGCCAATTTTTCTTCTGCAGGGATGCTTTTGTTTAGAGGGGTATCTGGCACAGTGATATCGTCTTTGATGTGTCCCAGCAGTTCACCAAACGAAAGTTTTGACATTCGAAAATAATTAAAAAACTTACTTTCACTTGCACAAAGATCGTCAAATAACGTATAGTACAGTCATGTACAAAGTCAATGGTACAGTCCTTTACTATGTCTGGTCATCAGCATAGAATGCCTCCAAAACCTCCTAACTCTTTGCCTTCTCTTCTTGATAAGAGCTAGTAGTAGCACGTCCTCTGTACACAGCACCATTGTAGCTACTGATGGCTGTTTCCAGCGGAAACTTCTACAGTACACTCCTGGTTGCTCCACCGGTGACCGACACAGAAAACCAGCGAGTAACCAGTCACTCCACCGGTGGAGTGACCAGTTGCTCGGCTGGCCGCCGTGTATAATAGGGGCCTTAGAGTCCTAAAGTGTCGAGGTTTTTTAATGGGTAAACCCGTTTTTTAGGGGAGTCCAACACTACAGGCTGGCCACCTGTGTGCGTAATTGCATTTTTCCTGCCTCTCCTAAAAAAAATTACTTTTTAATCCATCAATTAGTTCTCCATTTGCCTACTGCATTAGTGTTTCTTTTCCATTTTTTTAAATGTTTAACAAACTAAATGAAAACAAAAATAGGCATACGCTAGTTTTGCATGATGATGAAAACTATCGTTCATAACATTATGAACGATAGTTTTCAAAAGTGAATTTAATGAAATGAATTTAGTGAAAAGTGATAGTTACCAAAAGTGAATTTCCGGCACTTGCTCCAATTATCCCCGTAATCAACTTCTCCTTGTATGTAAAATTTTTGGTTCCTGTTTGGCTTTGTCTCACACATTAAACTTGAGCATGTACCGGAAAATGTCACCTTTGGTACATGCACCTAATGAAATATACTATTTTCAGGATCAAGAAGGAGTGAAAATTAGCCACTTTTGGGACATAATGGTGTGAGATAAAATAAGTGCATTTTATACAAATCTACAAAAATGTTTATTTGGTCTTGCTTAGTTTGGCGATGCATGGAAAAACAGCGCATTTCACATATCAAAATTTAAAAATTCAACTACGACAGTATAATAATAAACAATAGTAATAAATAACCATTATCCCTTCCTAAGTGTTTGTCGTATGTATTTGCTTACAAATGTTTAAGTGTTTGTCGTATGTATTTGCTTACAAATGTTTATTTACAAGAGTTACACAAACAACAAAATAATTATTTTAGTTTTAAAAGTAAAAATAATCACCTTCAAAATAAAGAATAACCCAAAAGAGTAAAGAGTAAGAGTAACATTTTTTGTAGACCAAAATTCTTGTTATGTACTGAGAATAGCTTTGCCCAATGGTCGTCTCTCTGGGGGTGTTAAACCAACAAAGGCCACCGTCCTATGGTTATTTTTTTAACTATCTTTTTTCCAAAATTATTTTGTAGCCGTCAGTATTTTTCATTGATACAAACAGTTTCTTCTTTAGATTGTGGACATCCATGTTTGTTAAAATTTTGTACCTCCTTAAAATATGCACCAAGATAACTTTCATCAGCATGTTGGTGTAGTTTTGGCCTGAAAAACATGTGATTAGTGATGTTACAGAATGTATTAATATACATTAAATATTTCTCTTAATGGACTAAAACTAATTAATACATCCAACAGGTTGATGTTAAATAGTAACAAGACAGGGGTTTGGACGGTTTTCCATCAAAACGTCAAAAATTACCACTGGCACAGAAACACACAAAGTAAAATGAGAATAAATAAATGACTAGGCATGTCAATGCGCCAAATTAAAAGAATTGATTTGACGTTTTAGGGGTTTAGTTATTCTTATCTACTTTTAACATGTGTTCTTATGTTATACCTTGCCAGGGCCTGGGCCAAGGGCTTGGCTGGGGCCCAAGCAAATTTTAATTTGATGATCATTATCAAGGTGGTAGGGGGCGCAAATATATCTCAGGCCCATAGCGCATCACCTACAAACCACGGGACTGTACCATGTTTTATTAGTTGGATGTTTAAATTTTAAGGTGTTAGGAATCGAAAACATTAAAAAATTTCCAGAGCAGTCAGAAAGTGACTATGCCAAGCTGAAACTAGAGCTACCATTTCAACCTTTGAGAATTTATTTTCGATCCTACCCAGGAAATATAATCAGCCCTGACGGAAATGTTTATGTCAATGTCAAGTACCAGGGACGTAACTTCGTAACTAAAATTTCATTGCCCAGGGCAAGAACTCAATTTGGTGCTCCCCCCACAAAAAATCTATGAACTGATCCAATTCACAGGCTAACAAAAACTCTCTTAGCTGAAAAGCTATATAGTGAGTGCAAAAACCACATGCCACGACGCACGGACTTAATATTTTCTGAACTATTAAGATAAAATAATCTATATATTAATACGCAAGCATGTTTCATTTCCTCCTTTTTTATTTATTTATTTATTTATTCAAAATACATCACATTACATCAATGAATTGACAGGTGATAAGTCAAAATATCTTAAAGCTATTGTTAATTGTATAGATAAAAAATAGTTGTAATAATAAATTCATGAACAAAATGTTTTTTCTTCTTCTACAACAGTTAAAAATAATAATTACAGTAATTGGACATTCTACTGACCTTCCAAAAATTCTTCTAAAGAATAATAAGCCTTCTCCAGTAGCCACTCTTTTAAATGTTTTTTGAATTTGGAGAGAGTATCAATATTTTTTATAGAAATTGGTAATTTATTGTATATTTTAGGGCCCATGTACTGAGGAGACAAATGGAATAATTTGAGTCTGTGTTGTGCTGGTTTCAATGAATTTTTAAACCTAGTGTGATAAGTATGGGTTTGTTGGTTAAGCATGAATGTGTCAAAACTTTCTTTTACCATCAGAGCTATCTGATAAGTATATGAGCTGTAAAAGGTGAGGATTTTAAATTTGATAAAAATTGGCTTGCAATTAGTAATTTGAGGAACTTTTGCTATAATTCTTAAAACTCTTTTTTGGAAATGAAAATTTTTTTGGCTTGACTAGCTGAGCCCCAAACAATTAGTCCATAATTCATGATTGAAGAAAAATATGCATGATAGACAGAAATTTGAGTTTCTAGATTTGTGGTATCTCTGATTACACGAAGGACGAAGGTAGCTGAGTTTAAGCGTTTGGATATGGTTTCTATGTGTGAATTCCAATTTAAATGTGAATCGATTTTTATTCCTAGATAGTCAACAGTATTTTGGGTATTAATGGACGAAGTGCTTAGGTTAGAGATAAATTTATTGTCCGAAAAAGAGGCTGAAAATGCAATCATTTGTGTTTTTGACACATTCATTGACAAACCATTTGCTGCAAACCAATCCCTTAAATTTTCTAGTTCTTTTGAGACTGTGGCTTGCAAAGTATCATCCTTGGGTCCTTTGAAAATTAAAGCAGTATCGTCTGCATACTGAAAAGTTAATAAATTAATATTTTGGCAAAGGTCATTCACATAAATTATAAATAAACAAGGACCAAGAATTGATCCTTGAGGAACTCCGTAAGGGGTATGTGTTCATTCTGATCTGAAGATATTATTAAATTTATGAATGAGGGTTCTTTGTTTTCTATTTTTTAAGTATGAGATAAACCAATTGAGTTCATTATTTTTTATTCCTAGCATTTTCAGTTTTTCAATAAAGTATTTCATGATCGACACTATCAAAAGCCTTGGAGAGATCACAGAGAACTCCCATAGTCCTCTGCGACCCATCCAAGGCCCGCGCCACAGTATTAATCATACTTGTTACAGCTTTCTGTGTGCTTAATTTTGCTCGAAACCCAAATTGTGATGGATTTATCAGGCTATTAGTTTCTAAATAATATTCTGTTATTTGAGTGGTTACTGTTTTTTCTAGAATTTTTGAGAAAAAAGGTAACAGAGCAATCGGTCGATAATCTGAGGGGTTATTTAGATCCCCCTTTTTGAATATAGGTTTTACTTCAGCAAACTTAAGTTTATCAGGGAAAATTCCCTGTTCTAAGGACTGATTTATTATTTTGCTAAAGGGGATTTCAATAAAATTAAAAACTTTTTTGATTACAAAGATAGGAATTTCATCCCACCCAGATGCTTTTGAATTGCTAAGAGAATTTAATATTTTGTTCACATCTGCAACAGAGACTTTTTTAAACTTGAACTGGAGTGGGGATCTTGTTGATTCAATGCTGGGATTAATTGTCTGGTTTTTATTAAGAAAATTAATTGCTTTTTCCTTATCTTTCAACTTGTTTGCAATATCTGAAATGCTGACAAAAAACTTATTAAATTCATTTGCCACCGACACAACACAATTTTGTTTTGTCTTTTCATTTTTTATTTGTATTTCAACAGGTGTTTCAGAATTATGTTTTTTAAGGCCCAATTCACGTTTAACTACAATCCAAGAAGCTTTAGTTTTATTATTTGATTTTTTTATAAAACAATCATTATATTTTAGTTTAGCCAAGCGAACAGTATTTTTAAATATTTTTCGATATTTTTTGTAATAATTCAAAAATTGTGGATTTCTATTCCATTTTGCTTCCTGGTGGAGATTTTTCTTTGTTTCTGCTGATATTTTTATTCCCTGAGTAATCCAATTATTATTTCCATTTGAATTTTGTCTTTGTACTTTTGATGATTTTGGAAACGCTTCATTAAAACAATTTAGAAAAAGTGAGAGAAAATTTTTATAATTTATTTCTACACTGGCAGTATGGCTAAAAACCCATTCGGCTTGTTGTAATAAAATTTCCATTTTCCTAAAGTTTTCCTTAGTAAATTTGCGGATTAGTTTTTTATTAATATTTTTAACTTGTGATTTTGGAGAAGGTGCACATAGCTTCTCAAAAGATAGAAGTAGCATTTTGTGATCTGAGGCTCCAATGTCCAGGACTACATTGCTTTTATTTACAGCTCTTAAATTTGTAAAAATATTGTCAATTATTGTTTTAGAATTTTTTGTGATTCTGGTTGGGACAAAAACATTTGGAGTGAAACCAAAACAGTTACAGATTTCTAGGATTATTTGGGTACTTTTTTTATCTTTTAATAAATCAATATTTGTATCAGAGCAAATAAAAATATTTTTTGATTTAGCTTCTATAGCTAATTTATCGAGTAGCATTTCAAATTTTTCTAAAAATATTTTATCTATACTCTCTCCAGGTATCCTATATTCTGAAACAAAGACTGAATTCCATTCTTTTACCTCAATAAAAGACCCCTCAAAACAGTTTGGCTCATTTAAAAATTTTAAATCTACCCGTATTTTAAAATTAATATTTTTTTCAATTAGGATACATGAACCTCCTCTGCGCTGATCAGTTCTAGCGAACCAATCAGCAATTTTAAGTTGATTTAGTAAATTTATGCTTCGGGAATCCAACCAATGTTCATTTAGTGAAATTACATTGATTTTCTCCCTCTGACCTTGGAGGAAAAAAGCAGGTCTAGGTAGTTATTTATAAACCCCTGTATATTAAAATGTAAAATAAACAAACCATTCTTGGGTGGCCTTATCTGAGATTTAGATTTTAAACAAGAAGTGTTTATATCTCTAAAAAAGTTTCATTTTCATTACTTTCATCATTAGGTTTAAAACTAAAATCTAAGGTATTACAAATACTAAAATTTACATTTGATCTTGGATCTGCGGTTACAATGGGAGACCATCCTCTAAATGGACTACTGTTGCTAAGTAAAGAGCAATTCACAGTAACACTGTCTTGCACTTCACTTACACACCCATTAAAGACTTTACTCCCCCCCACATCACTTGTCACTGCATCTGTGGTTGAGTGGTCCTCAGGTAAACAGGCACTCGTACTGTGGTCGTCTGGGCTGTGGTTGGATGGCGTCTCGTCTGTGATGGAGTCGTCAATTGCAGTGGAAACTTCATCTACTGATGCTGATGGTGTTGATGTTGTCGTTGATAGGGAATTCGTGGAGCTGTCTAGATTTGTTTGAGCCTTTCTCAGCTCGTGTGCATTGTAGGATAAATCCACGCATACTATTAGAAAGGTATAATCCTGTAGATGAGCAGAATCACATTCTAATTCACATCGGACTCTAGGGCTACACCCCACAGGCTTTCAAAGTTCCAATGCTAATCTTATTGAGAAAGGAGAATTGAATGAATCATAGGGCAGCTGATGTAAAAACAACTGCTAGAAAATTAGGAACAACAGATGTTTTAGTTCTAGAATGTTTTTTAGGCTTCTTGGGTCCAGATCAACTGAAATTTTGATCGAATTTCGATCAGGAGGCGATCTCTAGTAATACTTATTACATCATTTATCGACTTAGAAACATACTTTTGGAGGGAAATACTGTATCAGTGTAATATTGTGTTAGGCACAATAGGAGTCAGAAGAAAATTTTAAATGCCAGCATAAGTAATATGTACATCAAATTAAAAGTCCAACTTGCAGAGTGCAATATGCCACTATTCCAACCCCTTATCCCTCGAGCGGGCGCACTCGTAGTTTTCGCCCGATCTGTAGTTTTTGTTAAAATAAACAATCATAATGGATGTCGGCAGTCGTGTCCGGCCACGTGCATCATTCCTGGAACCCTTTTTAGCTATTTGTACCCCCCCCTCCCTCTTTGTTCTTTGTTATTCTGTTGTTCTTTGTTCTTAATTTATTTCCCATTCAGTGATGCTGTGTCAGTTTGCAGAGAATTTTTCTGTGAGCGCATTATTTTGCGAGTGCCAGTGTGGAGTTTATTTCCTCGTTAACCTTTCTTTTTTTTGGTTATAATACTCATGTATAATGTGTTTATGTATGATTTTATTTATAATTCATTATATATATATTTATATACATCTCATTTGCACTGATGTAAAATTGTATTACTGCAGAGCAAAACTCCGCATGCGCCCTCTCCCGAAACACATAATGATATCAACGATGAAATGTGATTCCTGATGAAGTTTTTCAACATTTAAATGCAATAGTCCACTATAAAAAAACATAAAAAAAGTTAAATTGTGCAATTTATTATTGTGGAGTAAAACTCCGCATGCCCTCTGCCAATTTACCATTGAAGCGCCCCCTCTAGGGTTAAGTATTTGAGGCTGAAAAGGCGGGCAAATTTTTATATTTCCAATAGGATGTTTGTTATTTTTTTACATCTCTCATCTATACTTATTAAAGGGATTTTTTTGTGTTTAGAACTCCTCCTACAAATTTCAACCGATTTCCATGTTTTTGGCGTCGTTGATAGGGCTTGATCTTTAGTTGTTTCCGCCAAAAACTGATGAGAATCGGACTGAAAATACAGGCACTATCCACCATTGAAATCTAAAAATTTCCCATTAAAATAACATTGGAATTGAATAAAGCATTTTAAACATCTTTTAATAATCAGCTGTAAATATGTGTAGTTTCTGGTGATTACAGATATTCACAATATTGGATTGGTAGGATGTCATTGATTTAGAGCTAAAAGTAACATATGTTTTGTATTAAAATAAATTGCTCGATTTCAAGCATAACATGTATACTAGTTGTTCATCAAAGGAATAGGATGTTACATTGAAGTGACTGCTTATCTCTACCACAAACATTTGGTCACCACACATACAGTTGGTTGCACGAGACGTGAGACAGCCCGCCAGAATTTGTGTTACACTTGGGCAGTTTAACAGCCTAAATTTGCAAGGAAGGCCTTAGTAATTATTTTACTGTAATGATTAATCCACGTTATGTTGCACAATATTAATTAATCAAGGCCTCCACCTCAACTACAGAGGGAAGAAGTGGTTGGCAAATTTGATGAAGGAAGCTGTAGCAGTGATGACGAATTCAACACCTTACTCCATCGAGAATAAACAACCTCCACCACCAGGCACCGAGTCTCAGTTGCCGCTGGGAAACATCTCTCCTCACATGACAAACAACCCCACGTAGCACCTGCAGCGACGTGTCTCAGGATTTACCACTGCAACGTACAGTCTATCAGAAATAAACTCAATGAAATAGATTTATTTTTAACTAGCATTAAATGTGATATTTTAACTATTAATGAGCATTGGTTGTTTGAAGATGAAACCTTTTTGTACATCCCTTCTGGATACAAATTACTTAGTATATGTAATAGGGATAATTCATTGGCTCGTGGGGGTGGCAGTGCTATATATGTTAAGCAAGATATTTTGGCAGAGTCACTAGATGTAAAAGAGTTCTATCTTGATAGCATTTTTGAAGTTACAGCAATGATACTGCCAAAGGTTAATGTTTTAGTCACAACTCTGTACAGAACTCTTGATTCTAATTTTGACCATTTTATGAATGTATTAGAGTCATTTTTATTACATTTAAGTAAAAAGTATTTGGGCTTGACACATATATTAACGGCTGATTTTTATATCAATATATTGGGTAAATCACAGCAGAGAAAACGCTTCTTAAATTTACTACGCTCTTTTAACATGTACTGGTTAAATGAGGAACCAACAAGGGGGGATAAGTGTCTCGATAATATAATTACAAATTTTGATAGGAAGAAAGTTAATTGTTCTGTAATAGAACCCCATTTAGCAGATCATTCAGGAGTGCATGCTCAATTTAGAGATTTAACTTGTTGTGGTAGTTCTGATAACAGTGCTGCCGTTAAAAGTAGAAGGAATCTTAGTTGTAAGGCAATTTTCAATTTTAAGTGTAAATTATCTCAAATTGACTGGAATATTTTAGAACAATGTTGTGATATTGACCAAGCTTTTAACAAGTTTAACTCATTATTGACAAATTCATTTAATGAATGCTGTAATGTTAAGACGTTAAAAGTAAGTACTCACAAAAAACCTAAAATAGAATGGTACACACCTGAGTTAAAACAATTAAAAAAAAATATGTTACAACTTTCTATGACAGATATATAAATAGTAAGGGCACATCAAATGAAATAGCTTTTAAGCAGGATTATTTAGATATAAAAAGAATGTATAAAAATGAGATTAACAACTGTAAAAAGGTTAGGAATGAACAAATTATAAAGAATTCCTCAAATCAATGTAAAGCTGCGTGGAATCTAATAAAAGCTGAGTCAAATTGTAAAGTAAGCAAGGCTAGTCAAGAGATAGTTATTGACTCTGACACGTTCAATAATTATTTTATTAACGTTGTGAATAATTTGAATTCATCTAATGTCAGTAAAGTATCCAAAGACCAGGCTTTAGCATTAGGTAATAATTTTTTGTCACAGTGTAATATAGATGGTAATAAATTCTCATGGCAACCAATTGCAACTATAGAGATATAATTAAATGTATTAATAGCTTAAGTAACTCATGTAGTGAGGACTATTATGGATTGTCAAATAAGGTCATAAAGCAAATTGTTCAAGAGATAGCTCATCCATTGACTTTTCTATTTAATAAAATGTTGGAAGAGGGAACATATCCTCAGGTACTTAAGTTAAGTAGAGTAATACCTGTATACAAAAAAGGGGACAAATTGAATCCATCTAGTTATCGACCCATTTCTTTGGTACCTATAGTTAGTAAAGTATTCGAATTGTGTGTAAAGGGGTAAATAAATACTTATTTTATTGATAATAATTTGTTCTGTGAGGAACAGTTTGGTTTTGTGCCTGGTAAAAACACAATTAAAGCAGTAGAAAATTTAATTAATAGAGTTCTTATGAATTTTGAAAATAAAATGTTATCATCTGCATTACTAATTGATCTAACAAAAGCTTTTGATTGTATTAATCACGAGGTACTAAAACAAAAGTTAAAATGTTATGGTATTGTAGGTAAGGAACTGAAGTTATTGTCATCATATCTGAGTAATAGAGAGCAAATGGTTGTTCAAGGAGAGGATAAATCTCTCTTTAAAACAATCGAAACTGGAGTCCCCCAAGGCTCAGTGCTTGGACCTTTATTATTCATCATTGCAATGAATGATTTTGCTATTAACGTACCTTGTCCCTCTGTATTATATGCAGACGATATTACGCTTTTTAATTGTGATAAAAACTTAGATAATTTAATAGAGAAGGAAAATAATGCATTGGTTGTAGCTTTAAATTGGTTTGAACTTAATTCTCTGATTGTAAATAACCAAAAGACTGAGAGTATTATATTTTCTTTAGATTATACTATTTATAAGGATGTTAAACCTGTTAAGCTGTTAGGCATACATATGGATAGTAGGTTAAGCTGGGACTGCCACTGTGAAAACTTGTGTAAAAAATTATCTAGAGTAATATTTCTATTCAGGAAATTAAGATCATGTGTAACTTCTAACATGATGATCACAGCATATTATGCTTTTTTCCACTCGCACATTAGATATAGTATAACCTTGTGGGGGAATTCTTGTGGAGCACAAACTGTTTTTAAATGGCAAAAAAAAAGCTTTGAGAACAATAAAAAATGCTTCAAATAGGGATTCTTGTGTGCCAATCTTTATGGAATATAAAATAATGTCCCTCCCTAATCTTTATATTTATTGCTGCCTAATGGAGGTTAAAAAATCTTTGTACAATTTTTCAATTAGAAAAGATATTCACAGTTACCCTACTAGGAATAATTATAAACTTGAAGCCATTCCAAATAGACTTGAGAAAACCAGAGGAAGCCATGTGACAATGAAGATCAAACTTTTTAATGAATTGCCGAGAGCTGCTTGGTATGTGCCCTTGAAACGATTTGAAAAAGTAATTTCTAAATGGCTAAGAGAAACTGTTTTTTACTCCATAGATGAATACTTTAACTGTGATATTAGTGTTTTAAGTACTTACTTTGAATGTTATTAACTAATTTACATTATTTTACTCTGTTAAAGCCTTTATTGTTAATGTTATTGTTAGTTTTTACCCACTTAACTGTTATGTTTTTTCTGTTTTATATTATCTATTTATTAATTTATTTATTGTTATACTCTTGATATAAATGGATCTGTATTGAAATGTCTATTTACAATTAAGGCTCATGACTTTGTCAATTACACACGTTGTGTTCAAAGACAATAAAATATTCTTGATTCTTGATTCAATATAGAGCCAACCTGCCCATATGTAGCACAAACTCTGGGGGGCTGTCTCACGTCTCGTGCAACCAACTGTACATACTTATTATTATTGTGTATCCTACGATAGACACGTAATTAGTACTTTCTAGTATAGTCACCTTGTCCGACTCCATATTAACTGAATAAAATATCTGTAAAGGATTTTACCCACGAGTGCTTGTGCAAAGAAAAACAAAAATCACAAAACTTTTGAGACACAAAAACTCTATGACTTACCAATGCAGTTGCGAGGTCCACCACTAAAAGGAATGAAGGAATATTTCTCTCTTTGGGCAATGTTCTCTTGTGTAAATCTCTCCGGGTCAAAGATATTGGGGTTGGGAAATATTTTTGGGTTTAACTTATCAGCACCGATTCCAACCATAACAGTGTATCCCTCTGGGATTATAACATCCCCTAAAAAGTGAGTCAAAGTATATTTAGTGCACTTTAAAACTAGTGGTTACAACAACTCATTCAGTGCACAAACACACAAAGAGCGACGCGACGCGACGCAATTGAATCAAATCCATGTAATCAGATTGAGCCGAACACACATAGAGAATGACGCGATGAATTACATAGTTTAAATGAATCGCATCGTGTTGCGTCGCTCTCTAAGTGTTTGTGCACTTATATAGCTAGTAAAGTTGGTACGCTAACAGAACTATTAACCAACATGTTTTTTACACTTTAACTATTTTGACAAAAAATTTGCAGGAGTTTAGGCTGGTAAACTCAATTTATTTTAAAGAGTTAATTTTTATTTTTTTCATTACAGGGATTTGACGGAGAATATTCCCTGTAATAAATAAACCCAGATCAAGTCAAACAGAACAAAGAGTTTTAATCATCTTAAAACTTTTAGCTTCAAAATGAAAACAATATTAATATAAACAAACATGTAAACATATTAAATACACATGATATTAAACATGTGATGTGTTATTCACGACATTCTCCCCTCCTTGAAAGAGGATAGTCTTTCAAATATTTTAGAGGCTATCTTATTCTTGAAGATCTTCACGAAAGTGTTGCATTGGGATTGTCAACCGTACGAGTTGTCAAGGGTGATTGAGTTTCATTTAGTGGCTATCGATGAATCCCGGGACGTTTCAGATGATTGATTTGATGATGACTGATCGATAGGGTAATCACTCTCTACAGAAAACTGTATAGTCCTGTAAAAAAGAGTGTTTCTATTGACCCTGTATGGTTTTTCAAAATCATGACTTAAAAATGTTTATGTGATAATACACTGTTTATAATAAAGTGTTTTTGTAAAATAACTAAGTGAAAGAGGATATTTTTCAGCAAAAATTTGATTGGTAGGAAATTTTAAAACAACCAGTAGCAGTAATACCAACATGCTCAAGAGTTTTTCCAGGTAGACAGGTCACTGTTGTAATGATGGAAAATAATTACTTGGTGTGTCATCATAAACCGAGTAGTAACATTTTATTTTTCCTAGAAGTTTTTTACTGGTATTTATTCTTTGGTTTCAATTTACACCATTTCACGGAAATATAAATTGATAAAATCCTGGTAATCTCATGGGAATATTAAAAACATCACAGAAATCAGTATAAAGTCCAATTCATTTTTTTTTTTTTTTTTTTTTGGGTGGTGGAAGTGTAAAAATTTTATAATGCTGAATGCTGGTCTCCTGGGAGTCAAAATTCTGGATTTACATCCAAGCTAGTTAAAACTAACTTTTCACTGAAATTACATAAATGTAAGATTATCTTGCATTCTTACCAAGTTTTAAGTCTTCGGTCGTTTTTCTGGCCACAAGAACAACTATTACAGCCCACCTTAAAGTTTCTTTGTATACTTGGTCCAAATATGAAAGTTCTTGAATATTTGCCAAAGTGACGTCTCCGTCTGGACAAACATCAACGATTTCTTTAAAAAGACGTTCCTGTAATGTGAAAATGTGTTTTAATTCATATGCTACTGAAGTTTAGATTATTACAATGAATGGAAGTAAATGTATAAAAATATCTTGGTGCTTGATATGGAGCGAGTGAATTCTGCAGTAAATCTGTTGAACCATACCCAGATAGCAAGGAAGCTTGAATCAAGCCTTGTCTTTTCCTTGATTTTTAATTGCAGCGTAAGCCTTGAATTTGAGCATCTATTCGAGTCCGATTCGAAATAACCAAAGATAATCAAGGCTTGAATTTGTTTCTACCTTTAATGTCAATGTAAGCCTTGAATTTAATCATCTAATCGATTCAAAATGTAACTCTACCTAATGTTACCATCCTCAACCAAAAAATTGAAGTCAAAGACAGCATTAAATTTTTAGGATTAGAAGTAGAAAACACACTCAAATGGAACCGTCATGTTGAAAAATTACTAACTAAAATTTCCTCTGGCCTCTACGCATTAATTAGGTTAAAAAATTATTGTGATAAAGAAACTCTGAAAGTTATTTATTTTTCTTACATCCATTCAGTGATATCCTTTGGAATATCATTGTATGGTGCAACAAAAACCAATAATTTAAATGCCATTTTGATAATGCAAAAAAAAGCAATAAGAATAATTTGTAATTTAAAGCCCAGAACTTCAGTAAAGGATCATTTCAAATCGGAACAAATAATGACAGTTTATGGAATGTATGTTTTTGATACAGTTTTATCTATAAAAAATAGATTTCAGGATATGGAACTGGTTGGTAACAATCATGAACATAATACCAGAAATCGGGGATGCCTAGCCATAAGCGCCCACAATTTACAACTTTTTAAGAAAAAACCTACATACGCTGGTTCAAAATTCTACAATAAAATACCAAATGATATTACGGATGAGGTCTCAAGTAAGAAATTCAAAATCAAACTTAAGCAGTACCTCATCAACAAAGCTATGTATTCTTTTGAAGAGTTATAATTTTGAACTATTTTGTTAAAATTCTGAGATTTAGGCTAAGTCATTTTTATAACTATTTAACACTATTCATGTACCTATGTATATAAACTACAAATGAATAAAGACATTTTGAATTGAATTGAATTGAATTGATTCCGATTCGAAAGCACCAAAAAGTTAAAGAAGGCTTGAACTTACCTCTCCCTTCAATTGCAATGTAAGCCTTGAATTTGATTATCCAACTAAACTTAATTCACGTTTATGAATCCAACTCGAATTGATACCGATTCACGGCACGACGTCCCGACCAATCACAAGCCGTCCAGCGCTGTATCGTATCCCTCAATGCAGTGCGCGGCTCCCGAGGATCGATTTCTCATCGTTTTTGTATAGATTTTTTGGGACGAGACGGGCCAACGCCATTACTTTCTTACCAGACTCCGAAGTTATCGGATGTTTATTTTACTGTTCCGATTTTCAGTAAGTTTTTTTGTCTTGTGTTTATTCAAGCCTTTATAAATTTTTTATCCTCTTCAAATCTCTTTAAGTCTTTTTGTTCTTCTGCAGCTGATATTACACATTAAAGTGGAATAATACATCACGTTTTTAGTGTAATTTATTTAGTTTAGTTTAAAACAGAAATTAGTTAAGTACAAATTAGTTAGATTAACTACTTAAGTAGGGGGAGTATCTCGATTTTTAAATTATTTGTAGGAATAATTTGTGAAATTGAGTTAGGCCATATGTAGGCTAAGTGTATTCCATATTCTCAGTAAAATTTAAAAGTAATTTTTTTAAAGATTTTTTTAGTAAATTTTTGATTATGCACTCAGAACCCCCGTTTTAAAACCCCCGTTTTAAAAGGTATGAAATGTATATATAACTCAAACACATACATACCTTTTAAAACGGGGGTTCTGAGAGTATATAATCAAAAGTTAACTAAACAAAGAACTTATAAAAAAATTAATTTCAAATTTTACTGAGAATATGGAATAAACTTACATATGCCTAACTCAATTTCACCAATTAATCCTACAAATGATTTAAAAATCGAGATACTCCCCCTACTTAAGTAGTTAATCTAATTAATTTGTACTTAACTAATTTCTGTTTTAAACTAAACTAAATAAATTACACTAACCACGTGATGTATTATTCCACTTTAATGTGTAATATCAGCTGAAGAAGAACAAAAAAGACTTAAAAGATATTTGAACGAGGCTAAAAAATGTATAAAGGTTTGAAAAAGAATCGAAAGACTTGCAAAAGACTTGAAAAACAATTTAAACATTTTCGAGAGAGGCTTTAAAAGGCTCGACAGAGCCTTGAAAATCACTTGAAAGAGGCTTGAAAAAGGCTCGACACACACTTGAAAAATGCTCGAAAGACCCTTGAAAAGACTTAAAAAGAGCTTGAAAATATTTAAAGGCTTGAAAAAGACTTGAAAATCCATTGAAAAAGGCTCAAAAGGGACTTGAAAAAGACTTGAAAAAGGCTTGAAAGAGGCTCGAAAAACACTTGAAAAGAGCTCGAAATTTGCTTGAAAAAGACTTGAAAAGATTAGGCAAGACTTTAAAGGCTTGAAAGTGACTTGAAAAAGAATTGAATGAAACACTTGATTCAAGTTGAAATCGATTTCACATCACGGTGACTAAGAGCCTTGAATCAAGTTTGAATCAAGTTTACAGGCTCGATTGGTAAGGTTTGAATCAAACATTTAAGCCTTCAAAATCAAGCTTGAATCAAGTTCGAATCAAGCTTTTTTTTGCTATGTGGGTATCAATCTTTATAGGCCTACTATGTACACCGGGTTGACTGAGCAGGCTCGTTGGTATTAATTCAGATTTTCTATATTATGGTATTGCAAATATGTAGTAATTACTTATTACCAACACAATAAAGTCCTGATAAATGTAAACCTATTGAATAAATGACAACTACTTGAGAAAAAACTTAGGGTCTTTGGGTTTGAGAACAGAGCAATTGTTTGAAAAATACAATAAAAACTGTAGTTGTGTAGGCCTACTAAAGTTTAAAAATGTATAACTCATCACCTGAAATTTCAAAATAAAATTATGTTATTACTTAAAATCATTTTGACGTTGTGTTTTATTTGATTTATCTCTTGATAAAACTGAGGTAAAGTTCTGGTTCTGGAAGTTGAAATATACTGTATACTTCAGTTATCATAAAAATCGATAGAGATTTAAAATTTTGAACACAAATACTACGTAAAAAATATGTAAGGGCTATAATTTAGATGGGAGGTCATCTCAGATTTTTCCTTTATGGGGTTTTATGGTGTTTAAATGGGGCTTTCGCATTTTCTGTCCTTAGTTTTTTTAATACTGTTTATTGATATTTCTGAATATTTTTTTAGCTAAAAAAAAACTAAAATTAACTTCTTTAAAGTTGGGAAATATTAAAACTGTAAAATAAGTATTTAATTTCTGATACTCTGATCCATACTTAGCAAATACACAAAGGTTTTTTTAGCGAATTTCCCTATCGGGAATACACTATTACACAGTAGTAGCCATGGTAGCCTAGTAAGACTTATTCCCGGGACCACTATAATTTTTTGTTTGGAGGTCCCCAGAAGCCAAAAACAACGTTCGTTCATTTATATAAATACTTATGTATACCTTATGTATATACTGTATATATATATATATATATATTTTAAACCTGAAAACAATCCACTTCAAGACTCGCCTAACGTCTTGGTTGGGAACAAAGAATTTCTACTCTGTGGAGGAGTTTTTTAATGGCGCCACAGCAGTAGGCATCATGTAACAGCTGGCCGCGAAACAAAACAAAACCACGCATTTACATATGTAAATATTAGTTTTTAGAGTTTTAGTAAAAAATTGACAAGATCTCTCCAGCAAGTCATCGATCAAGGATTTTTAATAGTAATGGTTGGTATAAGCAGGGTGAACAACTTAACTGTGCCACAATTGGCATACCCTAAACCATGAGGTTTAGAGAAAACTTTAAGTGGAGAACATCATCTATTTTTTAAGGCAATAAAAAATATGAATTCCATTTTCTTGTAAATGGCCGCCATTTCCCAATATGGCCATTGAGTAAAATAAAAAATACTAAAGAACAAAAATGTCTTAAACTGATGTTTTAATGCCATTTTTTCATAATAACATCAATTTTCTAAAATTTTTTTTTTACCTCCATATTGGAAATGTGTTAATTTATGCGTAAATGATCATTTTAATGAGTGAAACGTTTTTGACACATAATTTTAAGACATTTTATTCTTGAGTATTTTTTATTTTACTCAATGGTTTCGGAGATATGGGCAGATAAATTTTGCCTATATAAAGCTACACTAGTATGTAATAAACCTCTTTTTTGGGCAATTTTATATGGATCTTACAATGTATAAAGTATATATAGTATATAGTAAAACACGCTGGATTTAATAACACTTTAACAAAACTTGCAATTCCCAACTTGGGCAGCACAATGACACCTCTGAGCCTTGGTTGTCATTTTCAATGCCGGTGCCTCCTTTCAATTCAGTTATGCCTTTCTCAATCAATTGCCATTTTAAGAAGGAGCAAGCCTTTTTGCATTTGGAATGTCAACCCGTATTACCATAGAAAAAGAAAAGAAATAGTGTGATGTTTTTTAGTTTTACATAGGTTTACCAAGCAAATGCTCGGTCCCGCAGGTACTTTGCTATAAAAATTTTTTCCACTCACCTGTATTTCCTTGTAATGGCCTAACGCCAGAAGACAGGACGAGACAGCTATTCCGATGGTGTCAGTGCCCTAGGATTGGGAACAGATTTGTAGTGAACAATTTTATGGTTACATATTGATGTGATTAAATTTACCATTTATTGTAGGATTATCAAGAGGGGGCTAAAGGGTCCGTCCTAGTGGTCGTTGCTGAAACTACTTGAATACGTTTCTCTTTGCTTACAAGCATACTGAGATCGAGACACTATCTAGTATTCTTGCTACACTTCAGCACATGTGAGACCCAAGACTCAGATAGATGGTGAGGAAGGAGATTTGTCCGCGGAAAGTAGGTTTTTGATTAACACATGCTATCCATTGGATACGTCCATAGCCTGCGCGTCCAGCAGTTTCAGCGGCTGCCGACGGAGGCTGTCAATATCGGGGGTCTCGAGGGTCAAAAATTCATCGTGCAATGCTTCACCTGCTCCAATTTTTCAGCTTTATTTTAGGTCCGATAAAAGTGGGAGTAGTTTTAAATGAAAGATAAAGACATATTCTATTTGATGTGGTTTTAACTGTTTTATATTTTGAATCCATATAATGGATCAAAGTTGACCCACTTTGATCCATTATAGCTTGATATGGATTCAAAAAAAAGAAGAAAAAAATTAAAAACAACATCAAATTGTCCAAGTTTTTATCTTTCATTTAAAACCCCTCTTACTTTTATCAGACTTAAAATACACTCGGAAAATTGGAGCAGGTGAAGCACTGCATGACATTCTGAGAGCGGCCTTATCCCCCTCTTAAGATGTTCTGAACCTAACCAAATCTATCTTACTAATTCCGTAAGGAATTTCTTGTGAGCAGCAAAACTCTTCTGATTTTGATGATTGAGATGTCACATTAAAGGGAATTCTCTGTAGACGTCATGGAATAAATTTTGTCACCCTCAGTTCAATGTGCTTCGCCCCCTTGGACTTTAAAGTTTCCATGTATTTTAAATATAAGACAAAATTTAGTAACTTTACCTATCACATATTAGTCATTGCAATTGTAATTTTGGAAATGTTGGACTCACCGTGACGTACAGTGTTACCATTTCATGCTGCAGATCGGATTCGTCAAACTGAGGGAATTTCTGCTCCAAAACACTGTGGACATCAAGTAGATTCAACAAACCTGCAAATGTTTTGAATTATTAAAAAAACACTTTTATAATAGAAAGCGCTCTTTTATAAACCTGTGCCTCTATTTTCCAAATTTTAACGATTATGAGTGATTTGTTTGTCTATGAAACAAATTCCCAGAAAATGTTTCACAGGAGGGAATCTTTTATTGTAGGTGTGTCTATTTGAATAAAATCCAATATTTTTAAACTTTGAGCAGAAGTGTTAGTAGGGAGGATCTATCTGAGACAACACATTGACTGGTAAAACAATTAATATACTGCTACATGGCTACATAAATTGATTTATTGCTGATTTACATAGCTTATGACTGTGGGTGTAAAGTCAGATGTGCAGAGGAAAATAGTATATTTCGTCACAAGGGCCGAAAGTGGCGTTTTGCCGGCCCCGAGATCGTGTTTCAAGTTCGAGACGAAGTCGAGAACTTGAAACGATCGAGGGTTGGCAAAACGCTTTCGGCCCGAGTTACGAACGATATTTTTCATCACACTACACAATTCAATAAATTCTAAACAAGTGAAAACATTACTTTTTCGTTCATAACAAACAAAACATAACATCAACTAACCTTGCGAGATGTACTGCTTGAATTTCCGGTTGCTAGGCAACTAATTCATTTCATTGTTGCAGTCACATGTTTTTGTGATACAACGTATTGTGAATGTTTTATGTAAGGTCTAGGCCAGCTGATTTTGCAGGCCTAGGCCGGAAAATTTTACCGGCCTAGGCTGGCAAAACAGGTGTTTCGACGGTAGAAACGAGGGTCGAAAACAGGTGATATCGATGTAGTGTGATGAAAAAGAATTTTGGCCACTTCCGGTTTGTGGGCTGACATCATAGATTAGAATGTCTAAGGACGTCTTCAGTCTCACTAATAGATTAAAAATATAAAAAGATTATTAATTTTTTCATGTAATTACTATTAATTTAATTTCGATTTTGTCTTTTTAATCACTTAAGCCCGATTTTTAAATCACTTTAAAAAAAAAAAAAAAAACATCAAAGTAATCACTTTTTAAGTTTGATTAGCCTACTTTGTATTTTACAAAAACGTTAGAAAATAATATAATGAGAGGAAGTCCTTTAATTACACTGTTTACAAAACTAAAAAAAAAAAACTCAAAATAATACGGCATTATAATAAACTATACACATAACACACTCAAAACAACAAAAATAAGACACACTGGAATAGGTTTATAATAAGTTTGGAGTACGTGCAACTGCAAGCAATGGTGTCCCCCAGGAGCTGACAGGGTTTTAATTCCTGTACGAAAACAGGGACAACAATAACTTCTCGCTAAACCTTACACAAGGTCGTCTTAGGATGCCCTCAGCTATTTGGCAATGGGTCTGGGACGTCTACAGCGCACAATGTAAGTTATTAATTGAAATATTTTCATAAAATCTTGATCTTCATTGTTAAAGTGCAACATTTATTTATTTATATTATTGAATAGGAAATATGTTTAGAATAGGAATGGTGCAACTCTGAAAAAGGAAATCCGGATAATTTTTATTGTTCTAGTGCATTCTCCTGGGCTAATGTTTTTTTAATTGTTCATTAAAAAATTCAAACCTTTACTCTTGCTATTTATTATGTTATTTTCTTCATTTTCCCGTTTGTAGTCTATATGATTATTTTCCAGTCTCTGTTCACGTTCTTTTTTAGCAATCTGGAAACAACATAAAATTAATATTTTAACTATTTTACTAATAGGTCCAATTGAGATTAAATTATATTATTTGGTGTACGTAACTGTATGGTTTTTATCAGAAGAATTTTTTTATCAGTTTAGTAACAACTTTATATTCTTTGGATTGATTATAATTAAAATCTACTATTAAATTTATATTACACAGCCTGATATTTCCTTTTTTACAATATGCCGTTATAATAATTTGGAGAAATTCATCTGCTAATACCCGGAATATTTTTACTTTACAGAAGAAGGCAATAAGAATCATATTAAAAACGCCAATAAATTATTCATGCAGTAAAATTTTTAAGGGGAATCAAATATTTACCCGTCCTCAGTATCTATATCTATATCCATATCTATATCTATCTATATATATAATACGTGATGCCCTTTTTTTGTTAACGCTACTCCTCCCTTATTTCTGGACCAATTTTAAAGTTTGAGGTGTCAAAAGAATGGTCTCAGTTTGTAGTTTTGCAATAAGGTTTTAGATATTTGGTATTTAAATTCTGAAGCCCACGGGAAGCCTTCAAAGTTCATTTTTTGTCCATAAGATTAACATGGGAAACAATTTATATTGAATTGGAAAATAAAACAGCTGTTGATAGTAAAACAGAAAACACATGTTAATAGCTAAATAGAAGAAATTGAACTATCAATTGTATACAAATTGTACTGTAATATCAACACAATAAATTTCATACTTTAATATGAGGAGTGTCTTTTGTGATGTTTGAACTTTTTCTGAAAATGTAGCGGGTAGATTTTAGTTTAACTTTTTATTTACATGTATTTGGGCACAAAAATATGTTAGGCCGGTATTACACTATCATAGTTCTATGACATATATCTATTATTTGATAATATGTCGTTAACATTTGATTATAGGTGAACTATTATAATATTTGACCCATTACACTGTAAATTCTTGATCAAAGATATATGATGATAGATCTAGCCTATGTCATAGAAATATGATAGTGCAATACCAGCCTTAAGTAACTTAACCCTAGACGAATTAATTTCTCTGTAAGAAAGCAAGTTTGTAAATTGAGATTTTTGACATGGGTATTATTTAGGTTGTCCGTTTGGTATTAAAACAATAACGAAACTCAACAAATATTAAAATGAAACACTAAAATTGTGTGCATGGATTTTCAGACTGTTATGAACTATAGGAAAAGGGATAGATTTATCGGTGTAATAACCTGTTTGTTAACTATGATACTATAACAAAATTTAATGCAGAATGCTACACATATTAAACACTAGTTTAAAAAGAGACAAAATTTAAAAATTTTTACCTCCGTTATAAATAACAATCTTATTACAAAAATGGTATGTGTAAAGAAAATTTTTAACCAAAATATAAATACGGTATCGCCTCATAAAATCAAAATGGACCACACCCACAAAGATGTAGATTGTCTTAATTTTTGTGATTTATTTATTTAAAATTTTTAATGCCATGGAAAATTAAGTTAAAGAGGATTTAGTTCTTTATAAATAGTGATGTGGACTCATTCTCTATGTTGACGACTACCTCAGACGGTACTACAAAACAGCCGCAGTGAAAGCTGCATAACTCAACGGGGATGAGCTGTAATGAAATGTTGATTTTTATTCTGTTGTCATTTATGTTTTATGTGTGCTGAACTATCTAGATCTAGAATCTGTGATTTTTTTCAACTTTATAAGAGTGTTTAGACAGAGAACTAAAGAGATACCGGCATAAGAACAACCACGTAATCTCAACACTATCACAATGGGAAGTTGGAGAATTAAGTAGTGATGAAGATCGATTGATGAAACACCAATATGGTGTTATCTAATTTTCACTATAATTTAATTTTTATTTCCAAATTAACTCGGATAATTACCATGCTGGAACAAGGTTTGATCACCCGGCACCTACTAAATGCAGGGCATAGCGCTGCACAGGCCCCCTAGTCTATTCTATATAATACGTGATGCCCCTTTTTTGTTAACGCTTCTCCTCCCTTATTTCTGGACCAATTTTAAAGTTTGAGGTGTCAAAAGAATGGTCTCAGTTCGTAGTTTTGCAATAAGGTTTTAGATTTTTGATATTTTAATTCTGAAGCTCACTGGAAGCTCTCAAAGTTCATTTTTTGTCCATAAGATTAACAATGGGGACAATTTATTTTGAATTGCTAAGTAAAACAGCTGTTCATAGTTGAACAAACAAACACATATGTTAAAAGCTGAATAGAATCTAAAACAAATGAAGACAAATAATCTCTTTATTTATTTTAGATTTCTTGAACAGAAGCAAATTGAACTGGTACTGAAATATCAACACAATTTCATACTTTAATACGAGGAGTGTCTAATCTGGGGATTTAACATTTTCTCAAAATGTAGCAGGTATATTTTGCTTGAAAATTTTATTCACGCGTATTTGGTTCACAAAAATAATTTTTGTAACTTAAACCTACAAAAATTCATTTTTTCCGAAACAAATTTTGGAAATTGAAATTTTTGACATGGGTCTTATATTGGTTGTCCGACTGGTATTGAAAGGTAACAAATACTAAAATAGAACACTAAATTTGTGTGCATGGGTTTTCAAACTGCTGTAAACTATAAGGAAAAGGGATAGTTGGTTGTAAGTGTAATAACCTTTTTATTTACTATTATAGTATAAACATGCTTTATGCACAATGCTACACATATTAAAAAAAAACCTGTGTAAAAGACAACATTTTTTACCTCCAGTATAGAAAACAAGCTTATTACAAAAATGGTTTTTATAAAGAAAAATGTTAACCAAAATAAAAATGCCACTAAAAACAAAATGGACCACACCAACAAAGATGTAGATTCTCTTAATTTATTTGATTTCTTTATTTAAATTTTGTAATGTCATGGAAAGTTAAGTTTTAAGAGGATATAGGCATAAATAGTATTGTGGAATCATACACTATGTCATTGACTACCTCATACAGTAGTACTACAAAAACAACCGCAGTGAGTGCTGCATTACTCATACAGGACCGGGGAGTAATGAAATGTTGATTTTTATTCTTTTGTCATTTACGTTTTATTTTTTATGAACTATGTGGATTCAACATCTGTGAATATATTTAAAATTTTTAGGAGGGTTTAGACAAAGGCCCTAAGACATATCGGCAAAAGAACAACTACGTAATCTCAGCTAATTTAGACCTATCACATTGGGAAGTGGGAGAATTGGTAATGAAGATCAATCTGATTTTCACTATAGCGACATTTTTTCAAAGTATTACCATGGATCAAGGTTTGATCACCCGGAACTCTAATAAATGCAGCGCATTGCGCTGCACGGGCCCCCTAGTATATATATATAATACGTGATGTACTTTTTTTGTTAACACTACTCCTCCTTTATTTCTGGACCAATTTTAAAGTTTGAGGTGTCAAAAGAATGGTCTCAGTTCGTAGTTTTGCAATAAGTTTTTAGATTTTTGATATTTTAATTCTGAAGCTGACGGGATACCCTCGAAGTTCATTTTTTGTCCATAAGATTAACATGGGGAACAATTTATGTTGAATTGCTAAATAAAACAGCTGTTGATAGTCAAACAAACAAACACATATGTTAAAAGCTGAATAGAAGCAAATTGAACTGGTACTGAATAATCAACATAATTTCATACTTTAATACGAGTAGTGTCTAATCTGAGCTTTTAACCTTTTCTCAAAATGTAGCTGGTAGATTTTGATTGAAAGTTTTATTAACGCGTACTTGGGCACATAAATAAATTTTGTAACTTAACCCTAGAAAAATTCATTTTTGTTTACAAAAACAATTTTGGAAATTTAAATTTTTGACATGGGTCTTATTGGTCGTCAGACTGGTATTGAAACATTAATGAAAGGTAACAAATATTATAATAGATCACTAAATTTGTGTGCATGGGTTTTCAAACTGCTATAAACTACAAGGAAAAGGGATAGTTGGTTGTAAGTGTAATAACCTCTTTATTTACTATTATACTATAAACATGTTTTAAGCAGAACGCTACACATATTATTCATTACACATAAAACTCATACTATAGAAACCAACAACACAAACATAAATATCAGAAAAACTAATAAAGCCATGTATCATAGAACATCATTTTATGAAAATCATATTAAATAATATAACTATACCAAAATTTACAATAACCTTCCTACTGAAATTAAGAATATGAATTCAGACACAAACACATTTAAGAAGTTATTAAGAAGATATATTACTGAAAAGAGCATTTATTCAATGGAAGAATTTTACAATATAAAATAAGAAATTATAAATTTTAAATCAATTTTAGGTATTATAGATAAGTTTATGATGTATAGGATAATGCAATTTCTTAATTGTCAGCCAAATAAATGTTGATTGATTGATTGATTGATTAAAAATCGGTGTAAAAGACAACATTTAAAAGTTTTTTACCTCCAGTATAGAAAACAAGCTTATTTCAAAAATGGTTTTTATAAAAAGAAATTTAAAAAAAGCCACTAAAAATAAAATAGACCACGCCAACAAAGATGTAGATTTTTTTAATTTTTGTGATTTCTTTATTTAAATTTTGTAATGTCATGGAAAGTTAAGTTAATGAGGAGGATTTAGACATAAATAGTAATGTGGACTCATTCACTATGCCATTGACTACCTCATACAGTAGTGCTACAAAAGCAGCCACAGCGAGTGCTGCATATCTCATACTGGACCGGGGAGTAATTGAATGTTGATTTTTATTCTGTTGTCATTTACATTTTATGTTTGATGAACTATGTGGATTCAACATATGTGAATTTATTCTAAATTTTATAGGAGGGTTTAGATAAAGGCCCTAAGACATATCGGCAAAAGAACAACTACGTAATCTTAGCTAATTTAGACCCAAAAGAACGAGCACCACATCTCAACACTATCACATTGGGAAGTGGAGACTTGGTAATGAAGATCGATCGATGAAACACCAATAATATTCTATCTGATTTTCACTATACTGTAATGGAATTTTTTCAAAGTATTACCATGGAGCAAAGTTTAATCACCAGGTACCCTAATAAATGCAGCGCATTGCGCTGCACAGGCCCCCTAGTATCCTATACTGTAATACAAGAATCACTGTCTGAAGGGATGTGTGTTCCATGATCTCAAAATCTAGCAGGTATATTTTGCTTAAACTTTGCTTTTAAGAGTCTTTTGGTAAAAAAAGTTTAGAAACAGCCTCAATAGCAGGAAAAATCAAATTTGGTCTAAATTTAAGTTTAAAAATCATAATTTTAATCTTTGGTCTTATGGATTGCTGGTAACTAAATAACAATGAAAAGTATACAAAAATAATTGAAAGTTAATGTTAAGCAGTGTTTTTTAAACAGCTGTTAACTGTGAAGAGGTATGGTTGTTAATGGAAATTTGATAGCTTTATTACCATGACACTATATCAAAAATGAATTAAAACCAACGAGCAAGGCTCGGTTAACTTGTTACTATTTATTAGAAACCCTAAAGTGTGTGAAGAAAAATTTACCTCTTTTTGTGGTTAAAAATACACCTTGTTATATTAGGTACAGCGACAACTTCAAAATTCCAGTTCATAATACTACTCAATTTGAAAAACATCTTTTATACAACGGCATAAAAATCATAATAAACTACCCAAAATTTTAAAAAATGAAAAAGACTTCAAGCTTTTTTAGAAGAAAAAAATTATTACAAAAAAAATATTTTAGAATTTAAGATTATCTAGTAAACAAACAAATCTATAGCTTACGATAATTTAAATTAAGATTAATGTTAAATTGTCATAATATTTTGTATATCAAATGTAATGTAAATTGTACGGGAAATAAAATATTATTATTATCATTATAGCTTGTAAAAAAATCACTGGTTTTACCTGAATCCAGAAAAAGCACTAAAGTTTATGGTGACCAGAAAGTAAGTACTCACAGATTTTCAGGAGGTAATGAACACTTTCTTGAAACTCTATACCAAAAGATAACTTAACGTGTAACTAGGGAATATTTTTCATCAAAACAACAACCACTTCCATCGGAAACTTGAGCAATTATTGTGTTTTACTGACATTCATTACTGTAGTTTGATTAGAAAAAGTACCAAACAGTAACAACAAATTAAAATCAAAAGCATAAAACCGTTGGGTGAGGAAAAGTCAAACAAAATGTACGCTACATGGAATGATTCCGAATGTGTTCTTAAAATTGACTCTAAAAACCCTGTTTAAAGTGAAATTGAAAAATAACGAGACAAGCTAAATATACTAGGACGCGAATAGCCACAAACTATAACTTGTGATAGTAATTAATTACACTTACTTTCAAAGGTGTTTCCGTGAACTCATAAAAAACTTTATTGATCTCCTCAATTTCACTTTTATACAGAAACTGGAAAATTGCATCAAATCTCAGCCAAGCCCTTGAAGTACGGTTGGCAACTATTTTTAAAATCCTGAAATAAATAAATCAACCAAATTTTAAGTATCGAGTTAAACCATTATATATTCTAATACCAAAAATATTAATAATCTTAACAAAATCTATATATATATACAGGGTGAACAACTTATCTGTGCCACAATTGGCATATCCTAAACTGTGAGATTTAGAGAAAACTTTAAATGGAGAACATCACCTATTTTTTGAAGGTGATCAAAAAGATGAATTCCATTTTCTTCGAAATGGCCGCCATTTTCCAATATGGCGGCCAACTTTAAAATTTCTTACGGAACACCCTATATTTTATGGTGTTTTTTAAATGTACATGTAATTTTAAGACATTTTTATTCTTTGACATTTTTCTCTAAACCTAACGGTTAGGGAGCTACAGGTAATCAAAGTTCATTTTTAGTTCCATAAGAATAACATGGGGCAAACTTTATCTGTCCATATCTCCGAAACCATTTAGTAAAATAAAAAATACTCAAGAATGAAAATGTCTTAAAATTATGTTTAAAGAACATTTCACACATAAAAATTATCATTCACGCATAAATTAACATATTTCCAATATGGCGGCAAAAAAATAAAATTTGTAGAAAATTGGTGTTATTATGAAAAAAATGGCAATAAAACATCAGTTTAAGACATTTTTATTCTTGAGTATTTTTTATTTTACTTAATGGTCTCGGAGATATGAGCAGATAAAGTTTGACCCATGTTATTCTTATGGAACTAAAAATGAACTTTAATTGCCTGTAGCTCCCTAACCGTTAGGTTTAGAGAAAAATGTCAAAGAATAAAAATGTCTTAAAATTACATGTACATTTAAAAAACACCATAAAATATAGGGTGTTCCGTAAGAAATTTTAAAGTTGGCCGCCATATTGGAAAATGGCGGCCATTTCGAAGAAAATGGAATTCATATTTTTTATCATCTTAAAAAAATAGGTGATGTTCTCCATTTAAAGTTTTCTCTAAATCTCTTAGTTTAGGATATGCCAATGGTGGCACAGTTAAGTTGTTCACTCTGTATATGAATCGAATATATGAATCTTTGTATATTAAGTCTTTTAGTCTTTTCCCCCATTAAAAATATACATAGTTTTTCTTTCGATTTTAACCTCTGCTTTACTGTACTGAATTTTATCACTTTAGCCAATTAGTACTCATACAAGCTACATAAACATGGTATCAAATTTAATTATTCTGTGCTAACAGAATGTCAAAAAATCTTGCAGCAACAAAATAAGCTGCTAAAGTGTATTTACAACTATGCTAAAGTTTTGTTGATATTGTACAGCGCTTACCTTTCAATGATTCTTTTGAGCCCTTGAAACCTAGGACAAGTAACATCAAATTCTATATCTGGACCAAATATTAATTCTGAAATTAAATATTATTTATAAATAAAACAAAACTGAATCGTTAAAATCCTAAAACTATAAAGGGAAAAACACCTGTAATTCAGATATAAAAAATACTAATAAGAAATGAACTTTCTTTTTATTATACCTACGTTAACACTGAGAAGAGTGAAATGAGTCCAAGAACGAGTAGACTGGTTAAGGCATTCACCCTGTCCACACTTTATTGATTTTTTATAAAATTGTCGTTTTGTATCCTGCAAAGCACAAGCTACAAAGCATGCATAAAAGCGACATGTAATGTGTGGTATTTCTTCTTTCTAAGAAATACACCAGATTTCCGACTCACATGCAGCACCGCAACTAAAACTTAACTTCGGGATTTCCATGGGCTACTTTGTGCGATTTTTTCTGCAAAATAGCTTAAGTACCAATATCTATGTATATGAGCTAATAAATATTGAAAAGAAGAACTCAGGTAAACTGAATGATTAAGAGCTGAACAAGAACAATGTATACAGAACCAAAAAAGTAGGTTCATCCTTATGTGAAAGTGAGAACGCACCGCCTCCAAAACACAGATAGCACATCCAAGATTTAATTTTTATATAAGGATTGAATGATATTTGAATGTTGAATTGAAATATATGACAGTGTACCTCTTTATGAGTTATTTATAATATTGTTATTGGTACTTACTGCTACGGTCATGGATAAAGATAAAATAATTTAAAATTCTCTCAACCCAAAAGAAAGTCATATTACGACAGACGGTTTTGAGCGCCGTGTCCATGACGTGGTCCGCCACCTCGAATTCTCCACCGCCGACGTGACGAGACAGGACCGACACAAGCTCCTCACTGTTACGGTTGAACGTGGGCATCAGGAGCTCCAGGTTGTGGGGGTGGAACAGTGGGTTGATGTGGCGCCTCTTCACCTTCCAGATGTAACCTGGGAGAAGATAGTTATTTGGGTATGAGGGCATTAAATAGGAAATATCATTCATTTTTATTTTGTTAGTGTAGGGGGAATGCAATAACCAAAATATGCATTCACGCAATAACCAAAATAGAACAGTGTGGGACTCACCAAAAAACAAGTAATAACTACTGTTGTGTAAAGGGGAAATTGAATTATTAAAAAATACAGTATTGTTAATAAGAGGGTTCAATTAATTAACGGAAATACATGAGCTTGGTTCAAAATGTTTCAACGGTTAGAGCGCAACCGGTTCACCTATAAAAGCACAATTTGTTTTTGTGAATAATCAATTTTGTAGATCTTAAAAGGGGTGTACGGGTGGTCTGGGAGACCCGGTATAAGTATATAGATATACACGGTGTCCAGCTTCGACAGTCCGAAACTTTTCCATGTTGTTTAGCAAGCCAAAATAAACAAAAAAGTTGATATAGACATATGTCCTAAAATGCTCCGTTAACCCACTAGCCGCCATTTTGTTTTTTACACTTAATGATTTTTATTTACCTACATAACGGATAAATGGATTGGGTTCATATTTGGCATGGAACTTTACTACAACAATGGTTATTAAAAGAAAAAATATTATTTTTCCCGTCACATATTTTCAAAATGGCGGCCATTTCAAATTTTTAACCTTAAATTTCTCAAAAACGGTAAATTTTATCAAAACTTTACAAGGCACAAAAAAGCTGTGAAATTTAATTATATAACCAATGATACCAAGTTTGTAATGGTCTGACAACAATTAATTAAGTTATTGAGATCTTTCTTCTAAATTAACCTAAATTTGCATGCATTATAATGGAAAATCATTAATGATTTTATATACAAAAATCTCAACAACTTAATTATTTGTTGTCAGATCATTACAAACTTGGTGTCATTGGTTAGATAGTTAAATTTTGCAGCTTTTTTGTGTCTTGTAAAGTTTTGATAAAATTTACCGTTTTTGAGATATTTGAGGTTAAAATTTTAAAATGGCTGCCATTTTGAAAATATGTGATGGAAAAAATAATATTTTTTCTTTTAATAACCATTGTTGTAGTAAAGGTCCATGCTAAATATGAACCCAATCCATTTATCCGTTATGTAAATAAAAATTATTAAGTGTAAAAAACAAAATGGCGGCTAGTGGGTTAACAGAGCATTTTAGGACATATGTTTATATCAACTTTTTTGTTTATTTTGGCTTCCTAAACAACATGGAAAAGTTTCGGACTGTTGAAGCTGGACACCGTGTATATCTATATACTTATACCGGGTCTACCAGACCACCCGTACACCCCTTTTAAAATTAAAAGTGGGGGTCCGTTTTTAAAATTAATGACTTGTGGTCTGGGTAGGTTACTTCGTACACTCTGTACATTGAAATTATCATCAATGGATAGAGCGCAACCGGTTTACCTATAATGGCACAATTTGTTTTTGCAAATAATTAATTTTGTAGATTTTAAAAGGGGTGTACGGGTGGTCTGGGACACCCAGTATATGAAAATGAATGAATGGTGTTTTTGGCTTCTGGGGACCTCAAAATGAAAAAGTAACATGGTCCCGCGCTTAGGTCTTACCATGGCTACTTATTCCCTATAGGGAAATTCGCTAAAAGAGAATAGCCCAAAGAACAAAGACAGCTGATCATTCAAGGCCGACCACACAAGTAGTGCCTTGGTTGGTTCCACTTAATATTATTATATGACAATTTAGAGTTTTATATTATTTACCTGGTGCATTAAGTAGACCACTGCCCAAGAAATAGTCAAAATATTTCATTTCAACACCCTTTTCTGAAGTATATGAACTGTTGAGTACTTTCTGTAAAGATTTTAAAACAAAATTAATTAAGGTTCAAAGATAGCAAACTCTTACACTACTTTTTCTTGCACAAAACTTTTTTTGTTCTAATTATTGAAAAGAAAACTCTGTCGCAGCAGACCTGCATATTAAGGTGTGCCCAAATTAGTGAAGGTGGGAAGGCTAAACTACCATCTAACATAATTAGTGAAACGCTCAATTTTGATTCACATTTTTTTCTCCCAAAGTATTATGTATACTCATTACCAACTGCGCAAAATCAAGCAATTTAGCAATTCACACACATACTGTTTACCATTTTTTAATTTAGTTCGTTAACCAGTGAATCCTTTGTAATTTAACGTAACCTTTCCATATGATTAGATACAGCAACTGACCGAAGAGAATGCACTTAAATAGTTTAAATCTTACTAGAGTTCTCCCACAGGTTTAAATTAGACCAAAATTTCAGTTCTGTTCTTAATCCAGTACATTTTGTATTCAAAAGTTGCCCTAGCTAGAAAATTATGGGGTGTACGTTAGATTTTGTCCATTTTCTATGTTTTTTGGGGTGCTGAATCCGAATCTGAGGTTTGCGAATCGAAATTTTTTGTAGTTTTTGGATGTAGTTTTTTCAACAATTATCAACTTTTCGTACATAATGTATACTATTAAAATGAAAGAACACAAAATTTGCTAAAAAGCATCCCCCTATATGTTATCCTCTGATGAACCGTTTGGGCTCCGGGGCCATTGGAAAATTAGATAATTGTTTATTAATAAGCAAATTTTTGATTTTTTTATATTTTTAGCGAATTTCTCTATAGGGAATACGCTATTACGGTAGTAGCCATGGTAAGACCTAAGCCCGGGACCACTTTACTTTTTCATTTTGAGGTCCCCAGAAGCCAAAAACACCGTTCGTTCATTTCTATATATATATATATATATATATATATATATATATATATATATATGTGTGTGTGTGTGTGTCCGTGGTACCGATAACTTTTGAAGCGGACCTCCGATTTTGATCAAATTTGGTATGAAGGTGTAAGACCAGGTCTATTTTCATGAGTTCGCAAACCAGCATTGTTGGGTTATGGGAACGGGTTTTTATGGGGTTTCAAGGGGTCAAAATTGGGTTTTTGGCATTTTTGGACCTCAATTTTAGAAATTCATGAATTTTAACTAAAACCATTCGAAAGAGCTTAAAAAACAAACAATTTTGTATTTTGAATTTTTAACTTAGCTTAAATGGTTACGGAGAAAACCCAAAATGCGTTTTCCATGTTATTCTTATGGGAAATCAAGAAAACCCTATATCTTACCTATTTGTTGACATAACTTAGTCAAATTTGGTACAGTAGAACCTCGGTAGTTCGACTCTCGATAGTTCGACACTCCTTATAGTTCGACATGGTCCATGACAACTTAACATGTTAATAATGACCCATAGTGACCATGTCCGAGACTGACAAAGATGAAAATGTATATAAAGTAGTGAAGAATTTGAATGTTTGTTATGTTAAAGTTCAATTAAGTTATGGTTTCATTAAAATTTAGTGTTTCCTAAAATAAAATCAGTATTTTCATAATCCCAGGGTTGAAATTCCCCATATACTCCATATAGTTCGACATTTCAATAGTTCGACACCCTTTAAGTCCACAAAGTGTCGAACTATCGAGGTTCTACTGTATATACATTATCTAGATAGGGTTTAACTTATACTTGCTTACAAAACCCATATGGCGGCAAACCTACATACTCACCCCCATGGGGTTTATGCGGAAAATAAAAATTGTCAGAGCTTGATACAATTTTGTGTTTACATTCACCAACTATTGATTAACTTAGATTTTCTAACAACGCCCCATGGTAGCAAACCTACATACTTGATTCTATGGTGTTTTTATGGGGAGAGTAAATAATCTAAAATTCCATTGGAGATTCGCTGAGTACACAGGTCTGCTGCGACGGGGGTATTTATTTCTCCATAAATAACATTGGTGTGAGTATGTAGGTTTTGTACCATATGGGTTTTGTAAGCAAATTTAAGTTAAATCCTATACTCTTATACGAGCAATGTTTGCTTGTTTGCTTGCTTGCTTGCTTGCACAATTATCTCAAAAACGGCTCCGACGATTTCCTTCAAATTTTGGAATATGGGGGTTTTGGCCACCAGAAATCGATTGGAGCTGGTCCCATAGCTGGGAAAAATCCGGTTTTCGCGCTAGAGCCCTTCAAAGATCCCATGTTATCCTTATGGAAATAACATTTAAGACTATTTAGCAAATTTAGTAATGAATATTTAGTAAATATACAAGTACAACATAATATGCGTAATATAAGAAATACGTTGTCTTCGTTGGTGTCAGTTGACTTTACATTTCGTTGTTAACAGATATCCTATCCTATACTCTTATACGAGCAATGTTTGCTTGTTTGCTTGCTTGCTTGCACAATTATCTCAAAAACGGCTCCGACGATTTCCTTCAAATTTTGGAATATGGGGGTTTTGGCCACCAGAAATCGATTGGAGCTGGTCCCATAGCTGGGAAAAATCCGGTTTTCGCGCTAGAGCCTTTCAAAGATCCCATGTTATCCTTATGGAAATTTTTTAACTGAACAAAAATCAGCTGATAACTGTAGATAAAATAAACCAATGTGTTACATCTTTAACCTGTGGTTTTAGGAAAATCATACCAATGTGCAGCAAACCTTCCGCCTGGCGAAGTGAGCGGAGCGAACGAGCTTTGTGTGAGAAACGAAAGTAATAATTTTACCGAGCTTAAGCTCGGTCCCCCTGGTACTCTTACTTAATTAATGTGCAAACCAAATTTTATAAATTTCAGTTTTTTTTTTATTTTTCCCAAAAACCCCATGGGGGTGAGTATGTAGGTTTGCCGCCATATGAAAGCAAATATAAGTTATACCTTTCCTAATGAATGTACATACCAAATTTTATCAAGCTTTGGCAATAAATAAGTAAGATAGAGGGTTTTGTCAATTTCCCATAAGAATAACACGGGAAACATATTTTGGATTTTCTCCATAATTATATAGCTAAGTCAAAAATTCAATATACAGTACTAAATTCTTTGTTTTTTGAGCTCTTTTTAATAATTTAAGTTAAATTTGATAAATTTTATAAACTAAGCTCAAAAAAAGCCAAAAACCTAAATTTTACCCTTTTGAAAAGCCTGTTAATGTTCTCCTGATCATTCTGGTTTGTGAACTCGAACAAGCAAATGCTTCCTTACACCCCTGTACCAAATTTTATCAAAATCGGAGGTTCCGTTCAAAAGTTATCGTGTTCACGGACACACACATATATGTGTATATATATATATATATATATACATATATTTCAATTTGAACTAACAATGTTTTTGGCTTCTGTGGACCTCAAAAGAAAAAAGTAACATGGTCCTGGGATTAGTTATTAAAGTGACTACTACTGTAATAGCTTATTCGCTATAGAAACATTTGCTAAAACTCCCAATATTCAAATAGTACTGGGGCCAAAACCGCTCATTAGAGAATAACATATAGGGGAGTTTTTTGTAGCAAATTTTTCCATTAATTGGATAGTGGGTAGTGCGCAATATAGAATTAAATATTTGAGTCAGTAGAGTAATACAATAACTTGCGGTTACTCGCGTAGGACTTCGTTCATTATAGATCGTATCCAGGAGATTTTCGTAGTGGCAGTTTAAAAATTACTAATTTTACATAATTTGCAGTGATTCTGGGTGGTGGCATATAAATAAGGATATCAGCATGGGGTTTTCAGCATACTGTTCCACTTCAGTTGAAAATTGTTGATGTTGTACTTCATGAGGGGAAAAACCCCAGTCAGGTGTTCGGCAAATAAGTTTGCCTTTTCCTTGTCCGTTCTAGCCCATGAATCATCCGGACGACTGACTGGAGAGGAAGCTGTATTGTAGTGAAGTATTCGTTTGGTCGTTTTCCAAAGAGATCTATAAGAAAGTTTAGTTAGCTTGCTGTCAAAAATAGATTTTTTAAACTCCCTAATATCTTGCTTCAGTTGGTTTGTGGAGCAGTAAGAGCAGTTTTGTCAGACAATAGTCTACTCGGTGTCACTTCCTTCTAGCTGTTTTTGCCTAATTAGGTCACATATCTCTTGGGGGTAGCAAGGGCCAGAACGTTTTTTTGGTGTATTTTGAAGTTAGTATACTCCAAGCGGCCTGTTGAATGGCCTTAAGGTGCGTTGTCCCTGGAGTGACTCTTGCGATAGTAGTGGGGAGCTAGTCATTGAGGGATGCTCGCTAATCACGTCGTTGACCCTGAAGAGATTTTTATAGAGCGATTCTGGTGCATTGTTTTGATAAATTGCAAGTTTTAAAAGTACCATGAGTTTGAAGCAGAACTAAAACAAAAAATACCTTTCAGTTGAGGAAGTCGATGACGAAGATGTCATAAAAATATTATTTGCACCACAAGTTGGTGCTCATGACATATTTCTCAATCAGACAAGAAGGCTATTGATATCTATACTATTTAATACGCTAAGCGGGGGTTTTTTTTTTTTTTTTGGTAATAGGAACTCTTCCATACCATTTTTGGCTGAACCATTTTTGGCAAATGGTTGTACAAGGACAGGAAAAATCAGATTTCAAGGAAATAAATCTAGGTGTTCCACAAGGTTCGGTATTAGGACCTTTGCTTTTTGTTATTGCAATCAATGATCTGGCCTCCAGTGTCCCATGTTCCACAGTATTGTATGCTGATGATACCACTCTTTTGAATTTTGAGAAGGACCTTGACGAATTAGTCAAATTGGAAGATCAGGCAGTAAAAAAAGCACTTGGGTGGTTTGAAGCAAATCAACTTCTGGTAAATGATAGCAAAACAGAAAAAATAATATTCTCATTAAATCACTCAATTTACAAGGATGTTAAGCCAGTAAAACTTTTGGGAGTACACCTAGATAGTAGACTGAGTTGGAACAATCACATTGAGGAACTGTGTAAAAAATTGGCAAGGGTCACTTTTCTATTAAGAAAACTCAGAAACTGTGTAACACTTAATATGCTGATCACTACCTACTATGCATTCTTTCAATCACATTTACGGTATGGTATAACGCTATGGGGCAACAGCTGTAATTCTCAGAGAGTGTTTAAGTGGCAAAAAAAGGCTCTAAGAATAATGAAAAATGTACCACCTAGAGAGTCATGTGTACCAATTTTTAGAGAGTTACAAATTATGACCCTCCCAAGTTTATATATATTTTGTTGTTTAGTTAGTGTTAAAGAGAATCTTAATTTTTATAGAGTCAGACAGGATTTACATAAGTATCCAACTAGAACAAACCACCTTTTAGAATTACCTCAGGTTAAGTTAGAAAAAGTTAATAGTAGTCATATAATAATGAAGCTTAAAATGTTTAACAAGTTACCAGATAAGGCATGGACTGTACCCTTGCAAACATTCAAGAAAATAACTGAAAAATGGTTTAAGGAAAACATATTTTATTCAGTAGATGATTTCATGACCTGTGATACAATTAAGTAGCTTAAGATTTTAAATTATGTATTTATTGTATTGTTTTGTGTGTTTTTATGGTTCAATGTATGAGGTCACTGTGTGTAGAGTAATTTATTATTTATTTAATGTATTTTATGTTTTCTATAATTTGACTTGTAATTCATCATTACCAAAAAGAAAGATTACTGTAACACCTTGAGTTTACTGAAAATGCTATGTATTGACGTTGTCGATTGCACTTGTAAAGAGCCTAAAGACAATAAAAATCTTGAATCTTGAATCTTGAATCTTCCTGCAATCCTCAACCGGAGTTTTAATTTTGTCGGATAGATATGGCTTGTCTGTAGTTGTTTTCACCAAAAATTGATGACAATAAAAAAATGAGGGCCCTGCCTAAAAGTTAAATGTGAAATTTTACCATTAGAATATTATTATTGGGATTAGGTTGAGCATATTCAACATCTGTTAATGTACAGCTGTAAATAGGTGTATTTTTGGGTGAACTATGGATTGGACGGAGAACTAAAGGCAATAAATTTAGCAATGACATGTGATAGTTCAAATTAAATTTCTCAATTTCGAGCAATGATTACACTAGTTAATATAAAAGCCGCTTCTAGAAGATCTACATTGCAGTTCCGTATTCTTTGAAGAAATTACAAAGAGTCCTCTAAATTACCAGTATCAGTAAATGGTGATGTCATAGGTGCAAAAGAACACCTGGTGCATAGAGGGTTTTGCGTGTCTTGACTCCTACCTTGTCTTTATTTTATTTTAGATTCCTTGGTTATTGCAATGTTATGGAACGTCAAAGTTGATGCTGCTGACTGGAGGAAATCTGTAGGGGTGATAGAAGGATGAGCAAAATGTTGAATATTTTGTCGCACAACTACAGCTGCACCGCCATATGCTCGATTATCGGGGCGGTTGGCTCTGTATAGTTTATAACCCCGTATGAAAAACCTTGAATTAGTTGTAAAATGATTTCACTGATTAATACACCATCTACACGTTTTTCATGCAGAAGCAACTCTAGTTCGTGTGCATGCTGGTACAAACCATTTGCATTCCAAAGCAGGACTGTAAGAAAAACATTTGATAGATTACTTGTCATGTTTACTTATGAGAGAGTCATCATGGCTAGTAATGGAGAACAAAGGGCTTTGAACTCTGCGAGGACTGCAGTTAAGAGTCATCTTCATACCCTTGTAAAAACAGTGAAATAAACATGCTGTATTCCCCTGTTTCGGATGGTGTTTTTGGATATTTATTGGTAAAATTTATGTTTGATTGTAGATTAAGGTTAGATTGAGGTCCCTTATACCTGATATATCAGTAAAAATAAATTGTATAAGTAGAAAAAATCTTAAAAGTAAGGAAAATTAAGTTACTTTTCGACGTCACAGAGAGTAATATTTTCAAACTTTAAAAATTTTGGGGCATGAGGGACCTAATATAACTATTCAACTAAACACTTACCAAGTTTAGAAAATTGGTAGAAAAACGGTGTCCAAAACAGGGGAATAAAATACAATGTTTTGCATAAAAGCTCTATGGTTAACATTGCCGACTGCACTACTAGCCCAAAGGTGAAGATGACTATTAAGTGTGAGACAATAATGTCAGTTTGGTTGGAGGAGTTATCATTAGTTCTTTGAAGTCGTTTAACATAACTGTGAGGGAAAGAGGGAGGAGGATGAGAGTTTGATTTCAGAAGTTGTGGAAATGATGAAAGAGATAGATCAGGGGTTGGGGGAATTTGACGAGGGAGAATTTGACCCATTCAGGTCGTATTTTTCTCAAATCGACGGTTCTCTAAATCTGTATGGACGCAAACCTTGTAATTAGCAGGATGATTTCCACTTTAAAGAGCACAAGTTGCTGGCGTGGGTGGGTCAAGTTTAATGTTCATGCCAACAGAGTCCACCGACAGCACTCCAATAGAAGTGTGACTTCCAGGCTTAGCCATTCCCATTTGTGGACAACAAAAAAATGTGTGTTCCGATGAACGCCCGGGCAATAAATACAGTCAGGTAAGCCGGTCTTGCCCATCCTGTACAGGTATGACTGAAAAATAGCCATGACCCGACAGGAATTAAGTCAGGAAGTAGTCCACCACACCATGGTGCCGTTGAACCCAGGGTTGGACCTGCTAGATAAGTTTTACAGTCCATCCACTGCAACTTTCTAGCTCCCAGCTCTCCTGCCATGTCTGGATTTGATTCTTTACTTGACACAAAATAATTACTAAGTATTATATGTGGGAAAATACTAAATTTATGATGTAGTAGGATTAAGCGTGAAGCAGTTTTGTGATATTAGGCTATTTTGGATTAGGCTATCAACTGGAAATCATTGTTCAAAAGATATTACATAGTTGATTTTAAAACTTGAAATCCACAATACCCAACAAACCTGTACATTCTCCGCCCCGACTACAATGGGTACAGGGTAAGGGCCTATCCAGAAGCTGGCGATGGTTGTTCCTTTCTTCAGCAGTTCCGCCGCCGATCTGAGGCCCAACATTGTCATCTCTGGATAAAAACAGTCATTACACTCCTTGAAGCCTTGAGAGGGCTAGCAATAAAAAGTTATTTTAATTACTGATTATAAATTGAAGACGTGTTACAAACCGTGTGTTTCAGAATGAAGTAGCAGATTTCATATGCCTAAAATTTGAAAATATAATCAATTAAGTGTGATCAAAATATTTCATTGTAGCTCTTTTTCTTTAAAATTAATATCAATAATTCATAATTAAACAATAGGAGAGCGTGTAAATAAATGAATGCCAACGCACTCACAAAGCTTGAACTTCTCATGCTGCACT
Organism: Neoaliturus tenellus; assembly: GCA_030545055.2. NCBI lineage: Eukaryota > Metazoa > Arthropoda > Insecta > Hemiptera > Cicadellidae > Neoaliturus > Neoaliturus tenellus. Next base: position 334,868,119 of record CM061531.1, on the reverse strand, counting down.
TTTGCCTGCTTTTCAGAACGGCAGGCACTATACAGGATGAATTTCATAAGGTGTCCTAAATGGATTACAGATAAACGCTTTGTCCAACAATCTTAAAATAAAATTAATCAATCTATCTATCTTCTATATATTAATACGCAAGCATGTTTCATTTCCTCCTTTTTTCTCAGCTTGTGTGCATCGTAGGAGAAATTCGCGCATACCGTTGGAAAGGTATTGTGCTGTAGATGAGCAGAATCACGTTTTTATTCCCTTCGGCCCCCGGAGCTACGCCCTACAGGCTTTCAAAGTTTCAATGTTAATCTAATGGGAGAAGGATAATTGATTGAATCATAAGACAGCTGTTGTAATAAAAAATGATAGCAAATAAGAAAGAACAGATGTTTCAGTAATAAAACATTTTAAAATTAATTCGCTCAAGATCAACTGAATTTTTGGTTGAATTTCGACCAGTGGGCGATCTCTAGTCTATATATTAATAGGCAAGCATGTTTCATTTCCTCCTTTTTTCTTAGCTTTTGTGCATCGTAGCAGAAATCCGCGCATACCGTTAGAAAGGTATTGTGCTGTAGATGAGCAGAATTGCATTATAATTCCAATCCGCCCCCAGGGCTACGCCCTACAGGCTTTCAAAGTTCAATGTTAATCTTATGGGAGAAGGATTGAATCATAAGACAGCTGTTGTAATAACAAATAATCCTAGCAAATCATGAAGAACAGATGTCTCAGTTATAAAACATTAAACCAATTGGGTCACAATCAACTATATTTTTGGTCGAATTTCAACCAGTGGGCGATCTCTAGTCTATATATTAAGAGGCGGTCGGAGTCAGTCCCGCCGGCCGCCGAGCCAGGCTGTCATTTAACATGGGGCGAAACTATACAATTGGTATTTTCCAGCCTATGTGTTATCAAACATAAAATTGCAAACTGTCAAAACGTTAATATAGTTACAATGAAATATATAACGTGGTTTAAAAATATTTTATTCGTTATTTTATTTTTAAATTCTGTACGACAATTTGCCAATTTCCCATAAGGAATTGTCAAATTTGTGTACAACATAACTGCAAAGTTAAACACAAAATATTCAATATTGAAACGTTTTTAGAAAACTCATTTCTTAATCTTTGTTTATACTTTTTTTTCTAACCGATTTTTGATGTCTAACTATTTTTAAATATTAATTTATTAAACCCTTGCAAAACTATCGCTCGAGCCCGGTGCAGCTTAGTTCAAGGCTGTTCCAACGGATGGCAGCAGCGTCGGTTACCGACAGTAGATCCCGGTTCCGTTAGCGAGCCAACGCGGTAGATTTAAAACTCCTCTGCTCCTTTCACACATCACGGTTTTAGCCGTGCGGGAAAAACCGCACGATTTAAAAACCGTCCAACACACCGTACGCTCCTTTCACACATCACGTTTTTAGCCGTGCGGGAAAAAACCGCACGATTTAAAAACCGTCCAAAACACCGTACAAGTAATTGTCAGCTGGTTAAAAACCGTAAACGTGCCTGTGTGAAAGGTCTCATAAGATTCTAATGGAATGTACGCCGTACGATTTTTAATCGTACGGGCAAAACCGTGATGTGTGAAAGGGGCGTAAATTCTATTGGAATGTCCGCCGTGCGATTTTTAATCGTACTGTCAAAACCGTGATGTGTGAAAGGAGCAAGCGTTGCTTCCTGGTCAAGCCCTGCATAATAATGTTTAATGAAAAATGATTTACTGTAATAACAAAGGGGTCGTTTTCTTCCCACCCTCTGAAGCAGATTTCACTTATTTATTGATGAACTTTGCATGATAATGAAATTTAAATAGTTTATCTATTCCAAATAATAAAAGTTCTTTAAGTACGTAAACATATTCGGATAATTTAAATAAACAAATTTTAAACAAGCAAAATTAATAAGCAAAATGAGCATTCAAAAAGAACTGAATTAAAATAAGCAATTTTCATTATTTTCATTCAAAAAGTTATAATTTTAACAATTTTAACTTTATTGTTATTAGTTATTTTAGTTGTATTTTTGGTAGCACTTGAAGAAGTTTTAACACAGCACCTCAAATTAGATTGTGTTCACTCACAGTCTATGTTCGGCTCTTTTAATCAAAACTCGTTTTTTTCATGTAAACAAAGCAGTTATTTTTAATGACTTCTTAAGGAGGAACTTTCACGTTAAATCTCATTTAGTTGTAGTTTTGAGCATGCCGCTATTGTCTATAGGCCAGAGCCGTCCTTAGGAAATGCGAGGCCTGGAGCAAAATATTTTTGCAAGGCCTTATTTAACTGTGATTGCTGGGGGGTTGTGGGGTATGGAACATACGACAGCATGTGTCCAAGTTATGTCTAGACGTTTTCCGACTGTCTATGTTCTCAATCCATTAGACCCCTATATCTTTGAAATCATTTGAGTCACAGAAATGAAACTTGGCACAACTATTAATTACATTGTCTCCCTGAACTCTACCCTCTAGCCCTCTACCCTCTCTAACCTCCTTTTCAGGTATTATTCGTGGACCAAAAACAAGCCAAAATAGCATATTTAAAATCTAGTGATTTTAATACAAATAGTCACGCATATGAGCGGATTGCCGCGCAAAAAGCGCGGTTGCGGCGCCAGCTCAACAATTGATTTCATACCAAAACTGCTCCTGGGGAAGCGGTCCGATTGTTACTAGCCTCAGTTATATCGCTCTATCTCGCTTATTTATGAACAAACTTTCATGATTTTTACATTGTTGGATTTTAAATTAAATTTTGGAAAAACACATAAGAACATAAACTTTGCTACCTTATGTAGGTAGTTTTTGTGTAATTTAAGGTTAAAGATTTTAATTGGCCATCATTTTTAAAACATGAATTATAAAAAGTTGATTATTTTTCCTAGCTAGGTATTTACTTCAAAAAGCTGTGTACCGAATGTCCACTATTATTACGTCAAGCCGTTCTTAAATTAAAAATTATTCTTACAAAATGCAAAATGGCGGCTGTACAAGTAACTTTGGTGTTTTGGAATTTTTTAATATGATATTTTGATTTTGGCTTGTCTTTGGTCCAGGAGTAATACCTGAAAAGGAAGAGAGTTCAGAGACACCCTGTAACATTTACTGTTTCAAGTTTCAAGATGGCTGTAATTAAAAATGTTCAAAGCTAAATATTTTTAAAAGCTGTAAATTTTACAAACTTTTGCAAACTAACAAAAAATTGCATTATTTAATTACCGGAGTAAAAATACTAATGGGTAGTGGAGAAATTAAAATCTTATTTTGAGAAAACACGGGTTTCGCTCGTAATCTTAGGCCTATGTAGGTAAATCTTTATGATTTAAAAATGTAAAAACTTAGATTAATTCGTTGTTTTTCGTTTGATCATTACAAACCAAACTTAGTTTCAACTTTTTTGTTTGCAGTTTTTAAGATATTTAGCTTTTAAAGTTTTAAATGGCCGCCATTTTGCAACCATAAATGTTAGAAATGTTTAAATTCATTTGCATTTATTTGTGCCTTAACACACTTAACAGTTGTGCCAAGTTTTAATTACGTACCTTAAATAACTTCAAAGATTAATTGATCAATTAAAAATTCACATACAGACCAACAGTTGAAAAACGGCTAGAGATAGGCAAAGTCGGTCATGCATGGTTGTGGCATCTGCAAGCATGGCTCGGCGGCCGCGAGGCTTGGTCCCGTCACCCCGCCCGCCGGCCACCGCAATCAAACGATGTTTTGCGTTTACCTTTTGGTTGCTACTATTACGGACGAATAAGAATCGCGTTCTTAGGTTTTTAAATCACAATTATTGAACATATTGCGCGGGTAATTAACCGATATTTTAGGTACGTATCTGTTCATTTATTTACTTTCCGAATCTTTCGCATTTTGTAATAGTTTCACCAAAGTCAATCTATAAGTTTAATTACGATCTAGTGAATGTTTTTCTTTGTAAATAATTTTTGGTATTTTTGAATTTAAATTTCTCGTAAGTTATGTAAATATTTAATGTTATTGTTTTATTTGTTTGATATTTATTGAGGGTATTTGCAAGTTTAAATTATGTATTTATATTACTGTATTATGTAGTAACTGAATTAGTTAGAACTATTTCCCAAAGTCTTGAATGTATACATAAAAGTACAGGATCATGTCTGTCATTTTTTTATTATTAATATGTTAATGGGTTCGACTTGTTTGTGCTTTACATTCTTTATGACTAATTTATAAATATATTTTCTGGCGGGCTTTTGTAATGTTGGAGAATCTTTTATTTACAGTACTGTCACGTTCATATTTTAAATAGTAAAACGTTACATATTCAGTGTTACCCGTTGAATCCTTGTATTTATATATTTAATCTTTAGACATTCTTCTTATAATTTCAATTCTTTGCTTTTACATTAGAATTGTCATAATTTTCTTGTTAAAGCAAATAAATACATTCTTAATAAAATGTCAAAGTAGTTATATTTGACCTAAAAGGTTTCCTCAATACTTTTCAATATGTTAACTTGTGACCGAGGAGGCGATGACGGCTGGGCCGAGCCCCGCAGCGCCGGGCCAAAAACTTGTCATTCTAGGTGTTGTAAATCACGAGGGATATCGATCCACTCGGCCGGCCGTCCAAGCACGCTCGGTTCGCCGGTAAGGAAGTATGCTTTGGAAACTACTTGTGAGCGCTCTGGTGGCCACAGCCCGAACTAAAAGGTAGATTTTGACCTGACTCCGACCGCCTCTTAATACGCAAGCATGTTTCGTTTCCTCCTTTTTTTCAGCTTGTGTGTGTCATACGAAAAATCTGCGCTTACCGTTAGAAAGGTATTGTCCTGTAAATGAGTAGAATCGCATTATAATTCAGATTGGTCCCCAGGGCTACGCCCCACATGCTTTCAAAGTTCCAATGTTAATCTTATGGAAGAAGGGTAATTTAATCATTAGACAGCTGTTGTAATAAAAAATGTTAGTAAAACAGTAAGAACAGATGTTTTAAATATAAAATATTTGTTTTTAAAGCTAAATTGGGTCCAGAGCAACTAAAATTTTGGTCGAATATTGACCAGTAGGCGATCTCTAATACTTATTTAATACGCTAAGGGTTTTTTGTGTAGAGAACTCCTCCTACAATTTTCAACCGATTTTCAAGTTTTTGGTGTCGTTGGCTAGGGCTTGGTCTGTTGTTGTTTCTGCCAAAAACTGATGAGAATCGGACAAAAAATAAGGGCGCTATCCACAAATTAAATTTGAAATTTTCCCATTAGAATAACATTGGGATTGGATTGAGCATTTTAAACATCTGTTAATGTAGAGCTGCAAATACGAGTAGTTTTTGTGATTACAAATATTCACAGAATTAGATTGGTCGGGTGTCGTTGATTTACAAGAATGTGTAGCTTTTGTATTGTATCGATTTCAAGCAACAAGTACACTAGTATCCACTAAATCAGCCCCAAGGAATATCGTAAACACACTTTTTTAACTATTTATAAATACAGGGTTTTTTTTTTAAATCTAGGGGTCACATATTCGAATCTCAGCATTTTTAAATGTAAACATATGCTATGTAGTACATAATTTTTCCCTCAGGGGCAGTGGGCTTTCCACTGTACGGGTGTTTCTTGGCGACCCCGGGGTACCTGAGCCAAGCTGTGAGACCCTCCTCACAGTTCTTCCCGAGCCAGGGCCTTTCTTCTCATCTTTCAGGTCTTAGCTCACCGTCTTTATTCTTTCCTGAGCTAACCTTGCTCACCTTCTTGTTTTCGACCCCGAATCAAGGGTGTCTTTCCACCTTCTTTCGACCGGCGCACGCTGGGGGGTCCTGGGAGTGTCCCTGTTGTGTTGCAGGGACTGATGTGTGCCTCGCACTGCCGATGGTCTCCTCCAGTGTGTCGTCAGAAGCCAGACGCTTCGGACCTTAGTCAGGAAGTGCGGCATGGATGCAGAGATCGGACTCTGCATTGCCACGGTGCGACCCCCAGCACGTCCGGCACATTTTGTGTATCGGTGCTGGGCAAACGGAGGTTTCGGGCCCCAGAGTCCTGGGGTAGGGGTGTCTTATCTCCTACGGGGGGTAGACCTCCGAGGGTGTACCCGCTCCCGGCCAATGAAGGGCCGCCTCTTGCCGCACGATGCGCTGGTGAAACAAAAGTATGGATTTTCAAAACCAAAACACGAAATTAAAGGAGAATGAGCAGGCCGCCTTTAAGCGCAGCTCAAAACTGCAGAGGTCTCCGACCTCGAAGACTGGGACGCCGACGGGGGGAATTAAAGCCTCCCCTCCGCCGATCCCGTTCAAGGCTGCTGGTGTCGCCGGATCGTCGGCCGTAACCGGAAAGGAGAAGGATGAGGTTAAGCTGGGTATGGGGGTGACTGAGCCGGTAACACCTCTAGCCGGGATGCAAGGAATTCCTCCCAGGAAGAGTCCTCTTCGTCCGGCATTCGAGATGCAAATGCTTCGGCAGCAGCAGGACGATGCCAACGAGGAGGAAGACTCATGTCTGAAGAAAATGAACGATCTTTTGAAGGAGATGGCCAAGGCTCTCCTTATTCAGAAGAACGTCAACAAGGCGATTAAGGACGGAATTCCAAAACTCGAGGATTTCCTTGGCGAAATCGAGGAATGCCGGAAGATCAGGCTGAAGGCAGTGAAGCAGGAGCGCGACGTTATGAACCGAGTTATGTCTGCTTCGCCTCAAGCTCATCTTGCTGAGTCCCAGACTCAAGCCAGAAAGCGAAAGAAGAGGCAGAGCGGTTCTTCGCCGGAAAGCCCTGAGCTTGTTGAGGTGGACTCAGTGCCGAGACCGGTTTTTGTCACTGCGGCATCGCAGACATCTCCTGTCCAGGCTACTCAATCCGCCCCGGGCGCTGTCGCGATTCCAGCGGCTACTCCTGCAGAGGTTCCTGCTCCGGCGGCTAATCCTGCCTTGGCAGCAAACTCTGCCTCAACACCTTTGGGGGGCTGGAAGACGCGCCTGTCTAAGAAAGAAAGGAGGAGGCAGAAGCAAGTGGAGGCAGCTTCGAAAAGTGCGTCGAGGGTGGAGCGGACGCAAGTCTCAAACCCGGTGGGGGAGGCCTCTGGCAAGTCTGTCAGAAAGCCTAAACAACCCAGGCCTAAGAAGCCCAGGACGGAGGCAATCTTGATCAAGCCCTTAGGGGGGCGATCTTTTGCTGATGTTCTGGGTCAGATTAGATCGCAGGCCAAACCGGAAGAGACCGACACCGTTATCAAGTCTATTCGGCGAACCCAGAACGGGGATGTCCTCCTCGAACTGGGGAAGTCGAGTGACAAGATCGGTTTTGCCGCTTCCCTCAAGACTGCACTTGGGGACAAAGGCTCCATCAAGGCCCTAGAACCGAAATGTTCGGTCGAGATTCGGGACCTTGATGCCCTCTCCACCGAAGATGAGGTGACCCGTGCGATCCAGGTGGCACTCCCGGAGATACCGGCTGATGGAGTGAGGGTATGGCTGACAAAGCCTAACCGAAGTCAACTCAGGATGGCTGTTGCTGAGATGGGCGAAAAGCACGCCAATAAGCTGCTTAGCCTTCAGCACCTCAGAGTCGGTTGGGTCAGTTGCAGGCTCAAACGGAGGGTGGTAGTTTCGAGATGCTTCCGCTGTCTCGGTTTCGGCCACTCCTCCCGAAACTGTAACGGGCCCGACAGGAGTGCCAACTGCTTCCAGTGTGGAGGCCAGGGCCACAAACGCAAGGAATGTTCCTCGAGCCCATCCTGCTTCCTCTGCAAGGATTCAGGCTCCAGTGCCCTCGGTCACTTACCCGGGTCTGGTCAGTGCGGTGCCTTCAGAGCCGCACTTGAACAGGCAAAAGGCAGCGGCCGGTAATTCGCATCCTCCAGGCCAATCTTCATAGATCCTGGGGAGCTGATAACCTTCTAGATCAGCTCGCCCGAGAACTTGGTGCTGACGCGCTCCTTATCAGCGAACAGTATCGGGACAGAGACCCAAACATTTGGATCTCCGACAGCCTCGGTACTGCTGCATTTTGGGCGCGTAATACACAGGATGTCTTGGTGCGGAGTCACGGGCGCGGCCGAGGATTCGTCTGGGTTCGGTGTAGGGACGTGACTATCTTCAGTTGCTACCTCACACCCAACGAGGCCGTCCAGGACTTTCGCGACAAGATAGATAGCCTAGAGGAGTGCGTTCTCGGCACCACCGGGCATGTCGTCGTTGGTGGCGATTTCAACGCCAGGGCCGTCGAGTGGGGAATGCCCTCTACCAGCTCCCGGGGGAAATACATCCTGGATTTCATCGCCAGGGCCGGTCTTGTCGTCCTCAACCAGGGCGACACACCTACTTTTCGGCGCCCCGGGCAGAGAGGCACGATCCCTGACGTCACCTTTGCGTCTGAGTTGCTCCTTCCGAGGATCTCTGGCTGGAGGGTTGTCGAGGACTACACGGGTAGCGACCACCAATACATCGTGTTTGACCTGCATGATCAGGCAAATCGTCGAGTTTCCGCATCTCGGGAAGGGCCACGCCGGTGGAACACCAACAAACTGGACGTGGTCAAGTTCACCGAAGTCATCTCTCGGGGAGCGCAGGGGAATCCTGGTGAGGCTGGAGCCGAGGCACTAGTAACATCCACGATGGAACTTATCGTCTCGGCCTGCGACCAGTCTATGCCGCGAAGGAAACCCCGACGCGACAAACAACCCGTTTACTGGTGGACTGAAGAGATTGCGGAACTCAGAAGAACATGTTTAAGAACTAGACGAGCCGCCACTAGAGCGAGAATTCCCGCAGACAGAGTTCGTAAGTCGGAGGCCTATAAAGCTGCGAGAAAATCTCTCCGCCAGGCGATCAACAGGAGCAAGGCGAATAGCTGGAGGAGACTTCGTGACGACGTTGATTCCGACCCGTGGGGCCTGGGTTACAAACTTGTAACACAGAAACTCGGCGCCCGCTCTCCACCTTCCATCATGGAGGGCGCCACCATGGGGAGGATCGTCGCTGCGTTGTTTCCTGAACATCCACAGCGACCGCCGGTTGACTTCGGACGGGTAGAGGACGTTCCACTTTTCACTTTCGAGGAGCTGGAAACCTCCGTTCTCTCCCTGAAGAGCAACAAGGCTCCTGGCCCGGATGGGATTCCCAGTGAGGCTTTAAAGAAAGTATTTTTAATCAACGCTGACTTGTTGTTGAGAATGTACAATGCCTGTTTGGTAGAAGGGGTGTTTCCGGCTCCCTGGAAAACAGCCAGGCTTGTACTGATCAGCAAGGGCAAAGGTGATCCCGAGCTGCCGTCGTCCCACAGGCCTCTCTGCATGTTGGACACGGCTGGGAAGCTGTTCGAGAAGCTGATCCGTTCCCGCCTGACTTCTGCCGTGGAAGCTGCCGGGGACTTATGCCCCCGTCAGTACGGCTTCAGAAAGGGACGGTCAACGATCGACGCTGTCACCGAAGTTCAGAGAGCTGTGGAGAGAGCCGAGAGCCACAACCATTTCTCCCGCCGAGTAGTGCTTCTTGTTACGCTTGATGTCAAGAATGCCTTCAACTCGGCGAGGTGGGTCGATATGTTGGATGCGCTTCGCAACACCTTTCGTATTCCTGCATATCTGTTGCGGCTCGTCGAGGATTATCTACGCTCTCGAAGCCTGATTTATGACACGAGGGACGGAACGCGGACGATGGAAGTCACTTCTGGTGCCGCACAAGGTTCAATACTCGGCCCGGATCTCTGGAACGTTGCCTATGACAGCCTCCTGAGGTCCGAGATGCCTGAGGAAACCACTTTGGTTGGGTACGCCGATGACGTCGCAGCTCTCATTGCTGCACGCAACGTTGAGCTGGCCCAACTGAAGTTGAACCGAGTTATGCGGGTGGTCAACAACTGGATGTCCGATCACGGTCTCTCACTTGCTCTCAGTAAGACGGAGATCGTGATTCTTACGAAGAAGAGGATCGACACCGTCGTCCCGTTTCGAGTGGGAAGGGAGGTGGTCACATCAACTCGTGCCGCCAAATACCTCGGGGTTATGGTGGACACCAAGTTAAGCTGGAGGGATCAGATCTTCCGTACGGCGGACAAGGCTGCTAAGGTAGTGACTTACCTTAGTAGGCTGATGGCCAATGTCGGGGGTCCCCGATCCAGCAGAAGACGTCTGTTGATGTCCGCGGTCCAGTCCGTGCTTCTTTACGGGGCAGAGGTGTGGGCAGGCGCTCTAGATAAGGAGTGCTACAGGTTGCGACTCGCCCGGGTTCAGCGTCAAGCTGCGCTCCGGGTGTGTTCCGCCTACCGGACAGTGTCCGAGCCTGCCGTCCTGGTGGTCGCCGGAGTCATCCCTGTCAAGCTCTTGGCAGGGGAGAGGAAAGCGATTTATCAGAGACAAGGCGAGATCGGCAAGGACACGGCAAGAACAGAAGAGCGCTCCCGAACCTACCAGCAGTGGCAACACAGCTGGGAGCACGACACCCGAGGACGATGGACTGCGCGACTTATCAAGCAGGTCCAACCATGGGTGGAACGGCGGCATGGGGAGGTGGACTACTACCTGACCCAATTTTTGACAGGTCACGGCTATTTTCGGTCGTACCTGAACCGTATGGGAAAGACCGGTTCACCGGACTGCATTTATTGCCCGGGTGTTCCCGACGATGCGGAACACACATTCTTCCGCTGTCCCCGTTGGGAAGGGCCCCGCCTGGAGGCCACACAAATCTTTGGTGCATTTTCGGTGGACTCGGTCTGCCAAAAGATTTTGGAGGATGAGGGCAACTGGGATTGTTTGTCACAGTTCGTCCGGGGCATCCTCCTGGAAAAGAAAACCGATCTGGACCGTGAAGTGGCCCAGATCCCTTGATCGAGCGGCTGGATAAGGAGCGAGCCCCACGGGCGTAAGCCAAATTTAGGCCTAGCCTGACGTAATGTGACAAACAATTCCAGGTTAGATTCCTAAAGAGTAGAGGAGGTTTTTTAGTGGGTAAACTCGTTTTTAGGGGAGCCCCACACTACAGGCTGGCCACCTGTGTGCGTAATGCATTTTTCCGCCTCTCCCTCAAAAAAAAAAAAAAAAAAAAAAAAAAAAAAAAAAAAAAAAAAAAAAAAAAATGTAGTACATAATTTTAAAGGTATTGTAAAAACAAACATGTTGGTGAAAAAAGAAGTTAAATTCTTCAACCATTTCAAAGTGGTGTCTATTTATTTGCAATTGTTACAGTATAGCCCAGGACTGGAGAAAACTGCTGTAATGTAATAGACAAGGGCTGTTTCATTAGCGGGTAAAACGATGCAAAAATTAGTACCCTAAACGTCACTAGCCTGATCAGCTGGTGCATATTATTCTTATGGACATCAGAATGATTACGTCACCAGCCTGACTCAAAAGCGGCATTTTTCAACATCAAAGGAATGAAACAGCCCTTCTTTTTTCTTCTGTTTATATTATGTTCTCCGCAGTCCTGGTATAGCCTGTGTTTCCGTAACCAATGCTCCTAGAATCCCTCTGTTTCAAAATTTGCAATCCTTACTAACTGAGCTTTACCACGATATGTCATATGAAAGGATTATTTAAACAAATAAAATTTCCAAAGAAACAATTAGTTTTTTTGAAATTTGTTATTGGTCATAACTCAATTTCAAATGGTAACATATACTACGTAATATATAATTTTAAAGATCTTTTGATTTCTAACAACTTTCTAATTTACACTTATTATGTATCTCTAATAGTTTTCTTGTTAATTATCAAAATATACTATTTTTCCCCTTTTAAATGCATGTTATTTTTTACAACACATTTTTTTAAAAGGCTTGGATCTTACAAAAATTAATTTTTTGAAATTTGTTATTGGTCATTAGTCAAAAATTTCAAATGGTAACATATACTACGTAATATATAATATTAAAGATCTTTTGATTTCTAACAACTTTCTAATTTACACTTATTATGTATCTCTAATAGTTTTCTTGTTAATTAGCAAAATATACTAATTACTAGTGGCTCATAGGGGCAAAGCCCCTATTCATAAAATTAAAATGGCATGAACCAGAGCGGATTACCAGTTCTTCACTACGAAAGTTTCCAGAAAATTTTAATTTAAATAATATTTTAACAATACCGTTTGAACAGACCATTCACCCCCAAAGCACTCATTACAGTACTGTACTATAGGCCACTCTTTTGTAAATGCTTCATTTTGTCTGTTGTTAAACTTAGATCTACGAAAAATAAATTTTGAAAGAAATCGTAATCCTTTGAGCTATGACGGCTTTTTAATATAACATGAAAAGCGGCAGTGAGAAAAAACATGATGAGTGTTCAGTACCCATTTAAGAGTCAATAAACTTTCAATACATTGTATCACCTCTTTCATTGTCTTTTTTGTCCTAAAATTGAATGGATTTTTAGCACCTGTCAGATTTTTTATTATCTTTTTAGTCACCAAATATAAACACTGCGCCTCAAAATAGATCATCTTCATTTAATGTCAATATTCGTCCCTCCTAATAAAAAATCTTGACTTTTTGTAAACAAAGTAGACTTTTTTAAAATCATACATAAAGAATCTTTAAAGGAGAATATTTTAGAAAATAATCCTTCTTATAATTTTCTCATTTTGTTGTAATGTTTTTTATTTGTTACATTTCCCTGTAACTTTCAATACATTGTATCACCTCTTTCATTGTCTTTTTTGTCCTAAAATTAAATGGATTTTTTAGCACCTGTCAGATTTTTTATTATCTTTTTAGTCACCAAATATAAACACAGCGCCTCAAAATAGGATCATCTTCACTTACTGTCAATATCCCTCATTCATACTTGGCTTTAAACTACCTATTGAGTTAGGTCGCCATTTCAATAAAGGTATTAAAGGTATTAAAGGTATTAAAGGTATTCGTCCCTTCTAATCAAAAATCTTGACTTTTTGTAAACAAAGTAGACTGTTTTAAAATCATACATGGAGAATCTTTAAAAGAGAATATTCAAAAAAAAAATCCTTTTTATAATTTTCTCATTTTGTTGTAATGTTTTTGATTTGCTACATTTCCCCGTAGTATGCAGGACAAACCTCTCTTCTATAACTATACGATCAATGAATGTCCAAAATGTTTCTGGGAAAATTAAGCTAACAGAATACCAACACTTAGTTGAATGATACACTTTAAGATTCAGATAGTGTATCATCGTCACTCAATATAATCATTTGACACTTTTCGTCTTAAAATAAAACCAAAACATGCTTTAATGTATGCGTTTCTCATACCACATCGCCCATTGCGTCCCTATTACTGGGACCCTGACTGGCTAACTTTAAATCCCTTCTATAATATTAGTGAGTTTTTTGAATCTGGTGCTATATAAGTGATACCGCTTTGCATAACTGAAGATCTGTGATAAGTATTTAAGTTAATTTAATTGTATATTTTTCTAGTCATTTTCATACGCATGTGCCGCTTTTATTTATTATTATCAGCATTGCCTATTTATTACCTGCATGTATTAGCCTATATTTATTATCTGCATGTAGCCTATTTATGTGCATGTACGGTAAGCTAATTAACTCTGTAGTCCTATTAGACACAGTAATGTTTTAAGCTTGTTTATATTAAGTGCTTTTAATACACCGACTGACAATGTCTATTGCAATATTGTGTTTGCTTAATGACAATAAACGATGATTTGATTATTTGATTATTACGATCAGAATGTATTTTATGATTTGCATACACACTCAGTTTTTTACAATTTAAATTATCACAACAACAGTAAAAATCAGCAGTCAATTTGTAATGGTTTGTAAGGTTGGTAACGCTCCGAGTAGAATTTTTAGTCGCTCAAAGCCACAAAACGTCTTATTATAGTATTACCACTCTAGGTATATTTTTGTCATTTTGTAATTACAAATTCTTCACTCAATACTATCATCTGGTCTCTCGTTTTAAAATCTAACTGTAACATATGTTTAATGTACACAAAGCAAGACGTTTTTCGAATCCCCATGCTATTCTTATGGAGGACGTTTTACGTGATTCTCATTTCCTCTTAACACTATGGACACGCCAATAGTTTTCCCTCGTGTATGGGACTGAGACCTTTAATTTGAGACCCCTCCCATCTTTCTGCGATTGGTACAACGCTCACAATTTTGCTCAAGAAATTGGGCTTACAGAATTATATATATAGATTTTAGGAATATTGTTTGCAAAGACTTTGATACTTATTTGAAACACCGACGCACTCTGTGGTGCGTATTTTAAGGTGAGTATGACTGAAAGGTTGAGTGTGATGATTGTGATGAATCAGATGAGGTGTAACTTTTTGTTACTGACAAATAGCAGCTGTTTCATTATTCAGGATCATTAATTAATAGCCCAATGACCAAAGGCAGTCATCTGCTTCCAAAGCATACTCTTTACATTCTTGAGATACCCGTTGGTAATGAATGAATGCTTAATTTTGTCAATGGTTAAAACGTATATCGATTTTGAAAATGGGTTTTTTAATAAATCATAATTCTTGAGCTAAGAAAAAGATTAACACAATGTATAAAATGGGCAATGATTAAAAACCGTGCGGATGCTCAGCACCCATTTCAGGATAAATACATTTTCAATAGTGTACATCACACACCATCCATTAAGTGATTTTGTAAACAAAACAGACAACTTTTCAATACTACAAAAATTATTGACAGATACAAATTAAATCAAGGACACGTAATGTTGCAGTGGTTTTCAAAGTAGTAAAAAAATATATATAACAGCTGATGCTTTAATAAAATTTTGGTTGCTATACTATAATCAATTTAATATAGATGATTGAATTTATGTATTTAAACTTACGAATTATTTATTAATATTTGTTTACACATATGTTTTTTTATAACTATCAACTAATGAACGTTACGTTTTGAAATATATAAACATAATTTTTTGAATTGAAATTCCCCCCCCCCCACTGTATTTAATCCATTTATTTTTTTCTAACTAAGTCATATAATGTCCTTATATTCTTATTTTTCATCCTTTTAAGGTCGTGTAGGCTTATGATTCTACATTTTAGCAAATTTCCCTATAGGGAATACGCTATTACCATAGTAGCCATGGTAAGACCTAAGCCCGGGACCACTTAACTTTTTCATTTTGAGGTCCCCAGAAGCCCAAAACACCATTCGTTCGTTTTCATATATATATATATATATATATATATATATATATATATATATATATATATATATATATATATATATATATATATATGTGTGTGTGTCCGTGGTACTGATAACTTTTGAAGGGGACCTCCGATTTAGATGAAATTTGGTATGAAGGTGTAAGACCAGGTCTATTTTCATGAGTTCGCGAACCAGCATTGTCGGGTTATGGGAACGGGGTTTTATGGGGTTTTTAATGGGTTTTTGGCATTTTTGGACCTAAATTTTCAAAATTCATCAACTTTAACGAAAACCATTTAAAAGAGCTTAAAAAAAAACAATTTAGTATTTTGAATCTTTAAAATAGCTTAACTGGTTATAGAGAAAATTCAAATTAAGTTTCCCATGTTATTCTTAAGGGTAAATGAATCGGTGTATACAAAAAGGTTCTAAGTCAAAAGTATACAACTTTCGGGAAATTAAAAAAAACTGCATAAGTACACAAAAAATAAAGATAAAAATTCACTAAAAAGTTTTATTGGAGTTTTATATTATATGAATTATATCCCTTAGTTACTATTGTAAAAACTTGCTGTATATACAAATTATATATGATTATATATAGCAGACTTAGAACGTTTTTGTATAAATCGGGTGTAAAAATCTGGTTTCTTAAAAAAACCAAGTTTTTTTCTGTTTTTATACAAGAAATTTAATGACTAACTTAATACTGAACAATATTGCATGAGTTATAGATAGTTTTAGCATTTTAAAACCAAACATGGTCTAAAATTCTAATCAATTTCGTGTTCAAATTTCGCCACTTAGAACGTAACCTATAGGCCAGTCCTAAATTTCATTAAAAAACTCCTGGTATTCCAAAGGAATGTATTGTTAAAGCTTCCTGCTGTCCTTAAGTTTTTTTTCTTTTTCATAGGAATATTTCTAAGTTCATAACAGTCATTTTCAGGAAACTGGATATATTGATCCGTATTGTGGGACAGTTTATAGCAATGAACAATGTGATTATCAATTACATGACTGGCCACAACAATGCCTTTAGCATTTCCGTAGGTAATATGCATGATGGAGCTTATTCCAAAATTCATTTATCTTTTGCTTGAATGGCTCTCCCTTTTGTTTCCTCCGAAACACAACTTTTTTGTAAAGCTTCGGCCACCAATTTTGGAATTCTTTAATTTCAGCAGTATCAACCTCAGCAACTTAGACCCACTTGCACAAATAAATTGTAAACCAGATTAAATTTCATCTACTTTAAAACAGTTCAAAACAGCTGAAGGTGTAAGTTTAAACTATGCACGTGCAACTGAGTTTTAGGTTAAATTTAGGTTTTAACTGAAAATTAGGTTTAAACTAAAACGGTGCAAATGGCCCTTCAGGTAAACTAGCAAAATTAACTTAAACCTCACTTCACACCAACCAAGAAACATGAAACAAATAATAACAACTGAATCTGACAATAACATCAACATCCCAACAAACAGCTGACAGAAAGAAGAGCAGGACAGCCAACAATGTAAACATAAATGTTCTAAGTCGTTGACTTAGAATCTTTTAGTTTGCATTCAGCTTCCATGGATACCACTAACAATGCATTGGAGAGGTCTGACATAGAATGTTTTTGCATAAACTTGTGTATCTACCTTCAAATAACAAGATTCAATCTTCAACTGAAAATCGCGAAATTTTCGACTTAGAACCTTTTTGTATACACCGATTCAAATCTTTAAAAAGTTATATATCCCTTATTTATCAACATATCTTAGTAAAAATTTGTATGAACCTTCACTAGGTGGTGAGTAATTAAGATTTGATCAAAAACCCACATGGCATCAAACCTACATGCTAAATCCCACGGTATTCTCATGGAAAATAAGTGTATAATGGGAGCAAGAGAGATGAAGATAATAAATAAGGTATCTGTTCCTAATCAGCTGATCAGCTGTCTTCTGCATATTTGTCAAATTTGAAATGTTTATGTTTTGTTATTTGTAAACAAATCATTCCTTTTGCATTGAAGCTTTGGATGTCCACTTTTATTACTGTTAAAAAAGTCATTTATTGCAATATAAATATTAATATATAAATTATTAAATAAAAATAATTTACTCAGAAATATAATGCTATTAAATATATTATATTTCCTTGTAAAGATTATTAATTATATAATATAGCCAAAAAGTTCTTTGATGTTGAAACAAGAATTCTTTGGAAATTCGCTGAGGACGCAGGTCTGCTGCGACGGGGGTATTTAACAGTTGAATTACTGTTCCCACTGATACAAACAATGGAGTACAAAAATGTGAAAATGCAAAACTATGAACTGGAAAAATAAATCTTGAAATCCTATACTATAATACGAGGAATGTCTGAAGGGATGTGTGTTCCACGATCTCGAAATCTAGCTGTCAGATTTTGCTTAAACTTTGCAATTAAAAGTGTATTGGCCCAAAAATAAGTTTAGAAAAGGCCTCCATCCCAGGAAAAATCGAATTTTGTCAGAATTTAAGTTTAAAAATCGTAATTTTTAACATTGGTCTTATGGGTTGCTATTTTGGTAACGAAATAACAACGAAAGGTATACAAAAATAAAGGAACATTAATATTAAGCAGACTTTTTGAAACAGCTGTTAACTGTGAAGAGGTATAGTTGGTTGTTGGGGGAAATTTAATAGCTCTAATGACACTATATCAAAACTGAATTAAAACCAACGAGCAAGGCTCGGTTAACCTGGTACTATATAAGAAGAAACACCAAGAATAAGAAAAGGAGATGGAAATAAAGTAAAAACAAAAGACAGAAAATAAACATTTTGGGTTTTAGTGAAGGTAAAAAACCTACTATACGATTGACTTAGAGGACAATTCAGTAACACTTAGAACAACCAGGAATGTAGGTCTACTTCTATACCATTGCGTGAAAAATTCAAGTCAGAACTTGAAAGCAAGGTTCAATTAGATGTATAAACACTGTGGAAGAGCAAACAGAAACAGAGTGGTGCTCAGCGATGGTGGTGATACCAAAACCTAATGGGGACGTTAGAATCTGCATGTATCTAACAAAATTAAACAAGAACTTAAGGAGGTAAAAACACCAAAATTTGAAGACACACTTAACCAGATCGGTAAATCCCGAGTTTTTAACAAATAAGATACAAATTTCAAATTCTGGCAAACTAAATAAACTCTGGAGTCAGCAAAATTATACCAATAAGTTAATTGGCTATACAACTGGAATGGAATAAATAGAAATACGGTTAAAAAACCTTTAATCAATATCCTTATTTTGTAAAGTCTCATAGATATTGTAAAACCATAGTAAGTATTATAAACTATTTAAACTTATTGATATAAAGATATTATTGATATACTACAGATCACCTCCTGATCAAAATTAGACCAAAATTTTAGTTGATCTGAACCCAAGAAATAAAAAAGCTATATAACTGAAACATCTGTTCTTCCTGTTTTTAGCAGTAGTTTTTACAACAGCTGTCTAATGATCCAAGCAATTCTCCTTCCTTAAAAAGATTAACATTGAAACTTAATCTTACGCCTATTATTGAAACTTACGCCTGTGGGGCGTAGCCCTGGAGTGCAATGTGAATTAGAATAGGAATCTGCTCATATACAGGACCTTTCTAACCTTTCTAACGGAATGCGCAGATTTCTCCTATGATGCACATGAGCTGAGAAAAAAGTAGGAAAAGAAACACGATTGCCTATTATAAAAGACTAGGAAATCGCCCACTGCTCAAAATTCGGCCAAATATTTAGTTGGTCTTAAACTAATTAGTTTAAAAAAATTGATAAAAAACTGTTCCTCCTGATTTGCTATAATTTGTTATTACAACAGCTGTTTCATGAGCAATCAATTATCCTTCCCCCATAAGATTAACATTGAAACTTTCATAATCTGTAGGGCGTAGCATAGGGAGCCGATGAGAATTAAAATACCATTCTGCTCATCTACAAGACACTACCTTTCAAACTGTAGGCACGGGTTTCTTTTACGTTGCTAACAAGCTGAGAAAAAAAGGAGGAAAATAAACACTCTTGCCTATTAATATATAGAAGATAAATAACTGTTCTCATTGCTAAAGAAATGGAAACATTTTAGTTTTAATACTATGTTGTCTGTGTACCCTAATAAATTCTTTGACCATTTTCAAACGTAGACATCAAATTAATGAATACAGTAATCATTATGAAAATTACACGTCATTTTTGACGGGCTGTTTGCTAGTTATTAATAAATGTGGAAGTTTTAAAGGAGGATTTTTTTTGTAAATTCTTCGCCATTAGACAAAGTAAACAAAGCTGGAATTCAAAATTTAATTTGTTTTAAACCCAGCTGATTGTTGCTGTACGGAAAAGTTTGTTTACCTTGGACGGAAAGTAATGTTTACAAACATTACTTTCCGTACAGGTCAGTAAAATCAGCTGACGGTGACAGTTTGGGAAATGACTACTTTCCAAGGTCTCAGCTGTACGGCAAGTTGTCACTTTCGTACACGGAGTGATGAAAAATTAATTTTTTGAAATTTGTTATTGGTCATAACTCAAAAATTTCAAACGGTAACATATACTACGCAATATATAATTTTAAAGATCTTTTGATTTCTAACAACTTTCTAATTTACACTTATTATGTATCTCTAATAGTTTTCTTGTTAATTAGCAAAATATACTATTTTTTCCCTTTTAAATGCATGTTATTTTTTGTAACACATTTTTTAAAAAGGCTTGGATCTTACAAAAATGTCTTGTAAAAATAACATGCATTTAAATGGGAAAATAGTATATTTTGCTAACTAACACGAAAACGATAATAGTCACTGAATAAGTCTAAATTAGAAAGTTGTTAGAAATCAAAAGACCTTTAAAATGATATGTTACTTAGCATATGTTACCATTTGAAATTTTAATGATTTAGTAGAAAAATATATATTTTTTTGAAGATTATAGGATACTTACTTGTACACTTGTAGATATCCCACTAGAAGCCTCGCAGCCGTAGTCGTTAATTTGTATGGTTTGGCCTTTACTTCCAGAAACTTACGCAGAAGTAAAGTAGGCCTTCTCAAGTAGAAAGGATTTGAGCTCCTTCTTAAATATTGCTTGGTCAATTTGCTAGGTGCAATTTCTTATTTCCTGGGGTAGTTTATTGATTTTTCCTGCTGCTTACTAAGAACTTGTCTGTGGCAGAGTAGACTGATGACATTCTACATGTATGTTTATGAACTTCATGGTTCTTCTTGTAGACCTCTGGAAACTTTAAGACTGCCGATTCAAGAATGTAGACTGATTGTAGAGTAAGTACTTGCAACTGTTTCAATAGTGTTTTACAATGTTCGATGTAATGAGTTTTAAATAATTCTAATAATTATTTTTTGTAAAAAAATATTCTGTTAGCTTCAGTGTATTGCCTTAAAAGGTGAAATTGAAAACACTATGAAAACATCCATAGTAAACTTTCATCATTACATCTTGATCACCGATGTTTTGAATTCTTCTCAGACAACATACTACAGACAGTATATTTACAACATGATCAATGTGTTCAACCATCTTATATTATTACTAATATATATTCCCAGATATTTTACATTTTCACTTAGTCTGAGATTTTGATCTTTTACTCTTAATAAAGGACTATGTGTGATAAAGGGGGGAAATTAATATATTGAAAAATTATTGAAAATAAGAAATTCAAGTAACAAACTTAATAAGCTTTGTCCTAATTAAATTGTTTGAAGGACCAGGTAAAACTACCAGTGAAATTAACAAATGTCATTAAAAATGTTCATACAAAATAATCAATAGAAAAATAGGGAGTCACTGACCATGAAAATCTCATAGCGGAGCTTGGAACACGCCAAGATGGCCGACTGGAGAATGGACGCCAACATTGCCGAGGGCTGGAGCGGCACCCTGCTGGGCCAAGGGAGAAGTCACCACTTTGGTCCAGGAATTTTCTTTCTTGAGGCGAGTTGCAAGCACGCACAATAATTATTACGAGAAATCACGAAATACTGTCATTCGAAAGTCACTGTCTTTGTACGCGGTTGCCCGACTAACCCGCACAGGGCACTGGAGTCACTACACAGTTATTCAATGAGGAGAGACAATAATATACTGAGAAAACGAAAATTATATTTCACAAAATATTTAAAAGTAAATGATGAAAAAGAGCCACTATGGGCGATAACTACGGCAACACTCAAATAGTACAGTGTGCCTGGTGAACGACAAAATCTCGAGAGTGTCTGAGACGAACAGCAGAGACGGACAGAGACGACAGTCCACATCATGGTAGGTAAAAGGATGTGCAAACACTACTAACCAACCGGAACTGAAGTAGTTTGATAGTTCAGTGACCAATCACAGGCCAGAGGTCAGTTCAGTTTCGTTTGAAAGGTGTTCAAGAGTAGCTCATCGCGTTATCGCCTTATCTCTATCTCTCTCGCTTTGCTTACCGCCAATATTTGAAATTACAATTCAACTTTATATTTACAACTTAAAATAAGCACTTAACAGACTATATCCCAGAGCTTTGGCGTTGTGAAAGTGTCCATCTTACCCTGATTAAAAAAAAAATATATTGTTGTGACAAAATGTGCTCACTTCATTTATACCAGTTTGGGTGTTTCTTATTGTATCAGTAGTGTTCTCATTAGCAATCAAATGGCAGACATCATCCGCAAACATCCATAACTCTCCTTCATGTACTGACTCTGGCAGATCATTTACAAATACCAGGGAGAGCACCGGTCCCCATATTCGATCCTTTTGGAACACTCCGTTTTTATTTTATTCTGAACTTTAGACATATGGCTTCTGAAAATATTCTTCACCACGACTGCTTGTGATCTATGTCTTAAGTATGACATTATCCAACTGAGTAACTCGTCTTGTATCCCCAGTTTGTTTAACTTACGTTCTAACATCTTATGATTTAAGCAATCAAATGCCTCAGTCATATCATAAAAGAGGCTAAAAACTTCTGAGCAATCAAGCCTATTATAAACCGATGCCAGAAGGGCATAGCCTAAACTGTATCTGTGGTTGATTTATTTTTGCGAAATCCAAATTGGTTATTTACTATAGTCCTGGACAGGCTTATTGGCGGCTGTCTCGATCAGCTGTTCCATTTAAAAACTCCCATTTTCAATGTAAAAGCTGATCGCGGCACCCGCCAATAAGAGTGTCCAGGACTATAGTACATTGTTTTGTCCAAAAATGAGAGTAATTAATCTATGTAGAATTACCACTTCAAAAATCTTAGAAAAGGCTGACTGCACCGCCACCGGTCTGTAGTTGTTAACCAAATCTTTTTTATTTTTCTTATGGATGGGCACTATTTTTGTCTTAATTTTTTCTGGAAATTATCCCTCTTTGAATGACTTAATAATTACCAGTGAAATAGGTTTGGACACAATGTGGGCACAAGTCTAAATAACATTACAAGGAATACCTGTACGAATACAAATTGTAGTTAATTTGTTTTTATGACAATATTAAATCCCTTCTCTTGAACTGTGTGTATTCATCTAATTATGTATATTTCCCTAATAATTTCAACAACTCTGCCAGCAACTAGTCTACGCACAGGCTACCCGCCCATGTAGACTCTTTCCTTTTTAATTATTAAAGTGCATTGCAAAATAGTTTTAATTTAAAAGTCGATTGTTATTTAGTTTTTTTTTTAGTTATACATTTGAAAATGAATAGAATTAGAATTTTTTTGTATTTGCACTTTGTGATTTATGTAATTGTATTGTATTGGGAATAAAGTCAATTTCATTTCATTTCATTTCACCATCGACGCCAGCACTCGGCTTATTGCATACAGAATCTATAATTTCTACAGTTTCTTGCTCATTGGTTGGAATTAGTTGCATCTAAGGACCACAACAGCATTCCTCAGGGTATTATTCTGCTCTTTAAGTTTCAGATTAGAGTGATTGAATGTGTCTCGAGTGAGTTTGTGAACCACTCTCCACGATTCTTGACTTACATTCTTTGATTTTTATAATTTTATTCATATAATAATCTCTTTTACAACAC
The DNA here is from genome assembly GCA_030545055.2 of Neoaliturus tenellus. Classification (NCBI taxonomy): domain Eukaryota; kingdom Metazoa; phylum Arthropoda; class Insecta; order Hemiptera; family Cicadellidae; genus Neoaliturus; species Neoaliturus tenellus. Next base: position 334,844,921 of record CM061531.1, on the reverse strand, counting down.
AAAACCAGTTTTGTGTGATCCTTCTTAGCATTAAGGTATTTAGTTCTGAGGACATTGTCATCTGCTTGCCGTGTTTGCCAATACAACTCTTTGAGGTTGTCACGAGATAATACAACTTCTTCACTAATCCAATTTGAGTTTGATTGGTTATGAATTTTAATCAATTTTTGCGGAAAGTATATTGAAAAATTATAACTAACATTATCATAAAATCTTCAAACATGACATAGGTCTCCGGTGATGGCATACACAAACACCACATGATCAAGCATTTGTTTGTATCTATTTAGCATAGGCGTCATTTGGGGGGTGCAAGGGGGCTGTACCCACCCCAATAATATGAAAAATTTCTAAAATATTCAAATTTTACTACAAATATAATTGTAAAATGGAAGTTATCATTTGAAATAAGCTTCCTTTTGTGGCCTGCATTTGTTAAAGCACAATAGTAAAGGGGGAGGATGTCTCATTGTAGGCAAAATATATACATAAAAAATCTTGCCCCCCAATAAAAACGTTGAAATTACGCTACTGCTATTTAGGACACCTTACGAGATTCACCCTGTATAGTTTTGTTTGGTGCAATTTCTGTTATGTGCGAGCATTGTATTTATATATATTACAGTTCTAATGTATGTACTTACTATCTGTACCCAATATTGTGTAAGGTATGTGTCCAAGAATCGGAAAACGAAAGAAGAAAACTGATTCCATTTTGTTGGCAGCACTGATCAACCTGTGATGCTTCCAGTGCAGCCAACACCACAACACCACCAAAACCAGGAACAATGTAACGAATAAAGATGTTAAAGTTATCATCCTGAAACAATCCAAGAGTAGCCTTTGTAGAAATAGATGTACTACATGACTGTAACAACCATGACACATGGACTATATTTATGGCTTGAATACTTTTTCATCATACTCTTATGGTAAACGCTGTTCAACCATAAAGACCATCCTCATATTTAGAAAATACCCCCGTCGCAGCTGACCTGCGTACTCAGCGAATTTCCAGTGGAATTTCAGATTATTTACTTTCCCCGTAAAAACACCATAGGATCAACGCATGTAGGTTTGCTGCCATGGGGTGTTGTTAGAAAATCTAAGTTAATCAATAATTGGTGAATGTAAACACAAAATTGTATTAAGCTTTGGCAATTTTTTATTTTCCCCATAAACCCCATAAAAGATATAAAGACAAAAACAAACAGAATAATAAGTGTGGTAACAAAAATTAAAATAATGGTTCTTACCAGATCAAATCATATTTTGCTGTTTGTTTAAAAATATTCAGTACAAATTTATATATAGAGTTCTATGGTCATAACATATACTTATTGTTCACAATGGCCAATAAATAAATGTACTGTATTAACACCACAAGACCTCATGGTGAAATTATAAATTTGGCATTAAGTACTAAAATTGATAATTGTGCATAGTTAAAATCTGACAGAGTTGTGGCAAAATTGTAATACAAACTGAAGTCTATTAACTTTTGAAGTTTTTGACAAATTATCAAGTGTTCTTAAAATTTTAAATATTGATTGATGGTTTCATTTAGAATAAAACTAAGACTGAAATCCCTGCTTAAATCTCACCCCATATTTCAAAATTTGACATACCATCCAAGGGATGCATTAAATAATCTGGTAATGTAGGATAAGTTAATTTTTCTAAAAACAATCTCTCAAACTCTCAATCTTTAAAAAGTATTATAAAACCCAAAATAATTCTTATTATTAGGAATATCCAAACCAAATGATAGCTTGTTTTGGGAACAGGGTGAACATATGTAGAGAGCGTAGAGTGTAGAGCGTAAGGTAGCAGGAAGAGGTTTACTTACATAATCAACGATGTAGCCACCTATAAATAAATTCAAAATCATCCAGGAAAGTTACACTACCGCACCTAACTCAGTACCGTGTTTACTGATACAATCTGCCCAAACATTTACACTGATTGCTGACAAATATAATAAACGGTATCAGATAACTGACACATACTTTCTCCCAAGAATATGAAATGGTGTCAAAAGCCTCAAAACATTAATGTCTTGATGGCTCAGTCGGATAGCCACCAGGTGAGCAGCACGAGTTTTTGCATCCAAAAATTGAGTTTTTTAACACATTTTGCTCTATAACTCTTGAACGTGCATTTTCCCGGGAATGCGGGTGGTGTCATTTTATTCAGCATTTTAATCTTAATAAACCTCAAAATTTTAATCAAAATCGTTAGAGCCGTTTTTGAGAAATTTTGATTTTTCATGTTTTTTTAGGGTTTTTGGAAGTAAACTAACCTTAAAATCAAAAATTTAAAAAAAATTAAAAAAACGCCTGGAATTATCGTGGGTTTGAACCTACATACCAAGTTTCACCAAAATCTGACCATTAGGGCATTCTCTGGCCCTGTTTACATCCAGACACACACACACATCCACACAGACACACACACACACACACACATACACAGACATCACTCTGAAAAGCCCTTTTTTGGACTCTGAGGGCACCAAAAGGGGTAAATTTAACAACAACTCAAATTTTAAAATTTTGACGAGACCGATACTTTCTCCATATATACATTTATAGGGGAAAAGGGGGCTCCAAAATGGATATATACATCAACAAACTAATGCGAAGATTTTTACGAAAACAATACTTTCTCCATATACTATGGTATAGGGGGAGAAAGTAAAAATCTAAAACCTTATTGCAAAACTACAATCTGAGACGAATCTTATGACATCTCAAACATTGAATGCTGTCCAGAAATAAAGGAGGAGTAGTGTTTACAAAAAACGGCTTCACGTATTATATATACAGATTTGGACATTCTTATAAAAAGAATTATGATGCCTCGTCAACAGTTCCCGACTTTGATAGTATAAGGATTCCACACTCTTATTACCTTAACATCAATCAAAATTCTATGAAATTCTTGGGAGTTATAAGTTAATTGATTCAAAACTAAATTGAAAAGATCATACTCTGTATATCAATGAAAAAAATAGTAAAGGACTTTTCATCACTCCGTATACGAAAGTGACAACTTGCCGTACAGCTGAGACCTTGGAAAGTAGTCATTTCCCAAACTGTCACTGTCAGCTGATTTTACTGACCTGTACGGAAAGTAATGTTTGTAAACATTACTTTCCGTCCAAGGTAAACAAACTTTTCCGTACAGCAACAATCAGCTGGGTTTAAAACAAATTAAATTTTGAATTCCAGCTTTGTTTACTTTGTCTAATGGCGAAGAATTTACAAAAATAATCCTCCTTTAAAACTTCCACATTTATTAATAATTGCGTCGTGATGAAAAGTATCGTTCACAACTTGTCCGGAAAGCCCATTTCCAGGCTCGATAGTGTTTTCCACGCTCGGCTTCGCCTCGCGCGTAAAACACTATCTCGCCCAGAAATGGGTCACTTTCCGAACTAGTGGTGAAATATACTATTATGTTCAAGGTTAAAGGGAAATGTAAATTTAGAAGTTCTACTGAATGCATATTATGCGTATATACACTCCTATATTTGAACTATGGCACTATTATCTGGGCAAATAGCACAAATAACCATTTGTATTAAAAAAAAAAAAAATTTACAGGTGTTAAACTTAAAACACACTGTAAACCATTGATCAAAAAATTAAATAAGGTAACTGCACCGGTAGTGGACACTTTCGTCTTAGTAATTACCTTATTTTTTCAACGAATACGTATTGTTTTTTTTTCCTCGTTGAAATAATCTTTGATTATTTTTCTCTTGTTTATAAACAAAGGTTATGAATTATGCTTTATTTTAAAGTGATTAAGAGTATTTTTATTTGGGACCTACTTAAATTTGGGATTGGAGAGGTCACTCTTATTCAAATTGCTGAGGAGGTGAGTTTGGAATTTCTTAATTTTTGTAAGTTTTAAAGACATATAGGTTTATAAGTTGTATAAATATACAATCACAGAAAAATTCGGGTCAGAAAAATTTAAAGTAATAATTTGGAGGTTTTGATGAATAGGTGCAAGAATAAAACACTGTCCACTACTGGTACACAAATTTCAATGAAAATACAGTGGTGAGTGTGGTAAAGCGAATCTTAGTTTGAGGGTTTGGTTTACATTTTGAGTATGTATTTACATTATGAGTATTAATGTTACAGTGTCATTTGTGGTGATAGCTGCACATCTCTCAAAATATCTATCTAATGTTATTCCTATCGCCAATTTTTAATACGACTTTAGGAAAAACGAATCTGAAGAAACCGATGACCTAAGGGAATCCACTTTGCCCCACCGTGCTCACTATGAAACGCTCTTGAAAAGCACCTTCAGAGCTTCGCCCCACAGGACCTCTGAATTACTCTCGGGCCAATGGATGTGAAATTTGACGTGGACGTTCCTCTTTACTCACATTCACTCACAAAGAAACAGTTAAGAAAATATAGCTTTTAGAGTCCTTTAGGGCTACGCCCCACTGGACTTCAAAATTACTATAGAGCCTACGGGGTTGCAATTATACATAGATGTTCCTCTTTACTCATTTGTACACACTAAGAAACGGTTATGCATATATAATTTATTAAGTACTTTAGTGCTCTGCCCCACTAGACATAATATAGTACAATATTTTTTTTATGTATTGCATAATGTTGTTGAAATTTGGCATGGGCATTCCTCTTCGCTCATAAGTATTCACTAAGAAACGGTTTTACAAAATATGGGTTTTGAAGTCCTTTAGGTCTCCACCCTAAATAGGCCTTTGGGGAAAGGGTTTGGGCTATTGCGACTCCGAAGAGCCGGGCCATGCGTTCGCCAACTGGCCAGGCCAGGAGAGAGAGAGAGGAGAGAGAGAGAGAGAGAGAGAGAGAGAGAGAGAGACCTCTGATTTTTTATGGTACCCATAAGAAGTACAGTAGTATTTTGCAGGCTCCAGCGTTGAATTAGGAATAAAGAGTCACTTTCAGGAAATGATGGTGTAAAATAAAATAGCTGATTTTAGCAAAAATGTACAACATTGTTTATTTAGTTTGACAGACATTGATGGTGCATGAGACATTTTGGTGCAATGCATATAACTAAATTAAAAAGTCAGAATATACAATGAGTGTTTAGCCTGGTAAGAACTTTATGAATAAAGAATTAAACTTACAACATTTCAATAATGAAATAATATAGTTGTAAATGTAAACTTTAATTCTTCCCTATCCTTTCTTGTATATTTATACGCAATGGCAGTTTTAATTTGCGAGGTGAGGTTGTTATAAAGTTATACATCCATTGTTAAATATAGCTACTGAATTTTATACACCAACAAATTTTTATCGGAAAGCATTAATGTTTATATAGTGTAATAGCATTTTCCTATTCAATGGTAAGAACTAAAATTATATAATTTCTAAAAGTAAAAATACTTAACTTTTAAATAGTGAAAAAGATTTTTATAAAATATTTTTTTGACCCATATTCTACAATTTTTTTATGACTGCCTAATGGTTGCGCTCGGGAAGGATTAAATACCAACTTAAAGTTGGATAATTTTTTAAAAACTATCTATTTTCCAAAGTTATTTTGTAGCCATCAGTATTTTTTACTGATATGACAATTTTCTTCTTCAAGTTGTGGACATCCATGTTTGTTGAAATTTTGTACCTCCTCAAAATATGCACCATGATAACTTTCATCAGCATGTTGGTGTAAGTTTGGCCTGAAAAAATCAATGCATTAGCAGAATACATTTAACTTGAAGGCTCTCAATTATACTGACATAATTGCAGGGCCAGGCGGAAATCTGGAATATAGCAATAAATCCTTCCTACATCAAGATGAATTTACTGATTTTTTGCATGCCCAGGGGACAGTTTATGGAGGAAGTCTTTAAAATCTTAAGCTTACGCATAGGTTGATACGTACACCAAATTAAAGGTCTTACTTGTAGAGTTCTTTTAGTCTATAAAGGAACTTCAAAATAATGACCAAACCAAAAATGGTGTTTAGATTTTTCATTATAACCGTATCTCTTATATTAATACGTGAGGGCTGTTTTTTGTGAACAAAACTCCTCCGTTATTTCTGGACCGATTTTAATGATTGAGGTGTCAAAATGTTTGTCCCAGTTCGTAGTTTTGCATAAAGGTTTTAGATTTTTGATATTTTAATTCTGAAGCCAACAGGAAGCCCTTAAAGTTTTTTTTTTTTTTGCCCATAAGAATAACATTGGGAACAATTTTTATTAAATTGCAAAATGAAACACCTGTTGACAAACAAACACATGTTAAAAGCTAGCAGAATAGAAACTGTTATAATGTAAAGTGAACCATATGTGGTTGTAGGGAACACAGTCACTACTGAAGGCTGTGGATTACAATGGTGTGTTCTTCTTCTCCCTTCCTATTAGAGTTATAGTTTAGCTAGCACGAGATGTGTCGGGTGTTATGTCTACCATTTGTATAAAAGTGTTTTTTCAAATCCAAATAAATCGAGTGTCTCGTAAAATGAGTATTATTTCTACACCACGCCACAACAGAAACCATCAAACTACGCGTACTGAAATATCAACACAATTTCATACTTTAATTCAAGGAATGTCTACCGTGTGAAACAAGGGGGATTTTGCTTGAACTTTGTATCAATGTGTATTTGGGCACAAAAATAATTTTAGTAAACTAACCCCAGAAAAATTCATTTTCCTTAAAAAAAACATGTTTTTAGAAATTGAAAATTTTGACTTGGTTCTTATTGGCTATTAGGTTCGTATTGAAACAATAACAAAAGATAACAAACATTAAAATAACGTCTAATGTTTGCGCATGGGTTTTAAAACGGCTATGAACAAGGAAAAGGGAATATTGCTGGTCGGTGGTGTGAATTTGTCTAGGCCTACCTGTTAAGATACGGCTACACATAGCAGGAAAGGATACGGAAAGGAATCCTATAGGACACGGACAAAATTCTGATGGTGTGGCTACATTGTCGGGATACGGACAGAACATTTCTGAAGTGGGGGGGCTGAAGGGGGCACCGGTCACACGTCGGGAGATTGTGCTCGCGGCCGCCCGACACTGATGCTCATCCCGCCGGCCGCCACACCACACTTACCCTATACTGCACAGAGCTACCGTCAGAATTTTCTGATAGTGTCGGAAGGTGTAGCTAACACATACCAGGACGGGGTACGACATTTGGCGAAAGAATGCTCATCTGGCGATCCTTCCGATAGGCGAATGTCCTGTCATGTGTATAGCCGCTCCCATTTGATAACACATTGAGCATTCATCAGAAACTGTCCCGTCCGTTTCCTTTCCGTGTCCTTTTCATGTCGATTACAAACTCATACATTACTAGAAAATAGCCACAGTGAGTGCTGCATAGCTGATACAGGACCGGGGAGTTGTAATTAATTTTTTATTTCTATTCTGTTGTCATTTACGTTTTTTGTGTAGTGAACCATCTAGATCCAACATCTGTTAATTTATTCTAAATTTTATAGGCGTTTTTGGGCAGAAGCTACAAGACAAATCAGCTTAAGAACCATCACATAATCCTAGCTGATCTGGACCTAAAAGAACAACTACCAAATTTCATAACTGTCTCATTGGGAAGTTGGAGAATTATTTATGAAGATCGATTGATGCAATACAAATATGGTGTAAACTTTCATCTTATTTTCACAACAATTTTATTTTTATTCAAAGTAAATCGGTAAATTACCATGGAGCAAGGTCTGATCACCAGGCACTCTTGATAAATGCAGCGCATTGCGCTGCACGGGCCCCCTAGTTATCTATGAATTTAACAATGCAATTAATAAATTCTGATATACTTAAATTCTTGAGGTTTAGTTTGTGTCGTATTTTCAAAATTCTAAGATATTTATAATGACGTAAGACAGCCAAAGAAGTTTTCTCTAAGACTTTTTCTAAGAAATATCTTCAAAGGGAGTATTAAGGGAAACTTTATCTGATGACTTTGCCATACACATAATTTTAAAGGTCTTTAAATTCTAACCCATGAGTACTCATAGAAAAAGACAATAGCAGAAAAATTGATGACTTACCAATACAGTTACGTGATCCACCACTAAAAGGCAGGAAGGTGTATCTCTCTCTTTGGACCATATTCTGTGGAGCAAATCTCTCCGGGTCAAAATTTTTGGGGTTGGGGAATATTCTTGGGTCTAGATTGTTAGCCCCGATCGCAACTGCAATTGAGTACCCCTCCGGTATTGTAACATCTCCTAAACAGGAGTCAGAGTATTAGGAAATTACAACAATTAATTTACTCAACACATTCATTGGAGTAATTAAGATCAGATTGAACCGTGTCGTTAAAACAATGATTGGGCTTTAACATACTTGTTATTTTTACTTTTTGTCAAAGCGATCAGGGCCGCCGAGAGAAGTTTTTTGGGGCCCGGGGCTGAGTCCCGGTGCGAGGCCCCCCCCCCCCCCCTTGCTCGGCCAATATCTATTTTCATGTGTACATTTCTATTTTCATTTCTTTGGGCATTTATTTTGTATAAATGCACACAATCTGCTTTCGTCTCTTTAGTGACTCATAATAATATTTGATTAGAATTATTGTAAAGGTACAGATAGTAAATGTATTTAGGTATATGAAATATTGTATCAATTCTGCACTTTGACTGGGTCCGAGAGTCCTTTTTGGAGAGCTACCACATGGTTTTAGGCTTGAGTATTTTAAAATGAATATGCTTATAGGGAAAATTTTAATTACAGTTGATTTACAATGATTTATTATTCCTTATTTTGTTTACATCTGTCGTCTAATGAAATAATCTGAAGGAACCAAACTTAGTTTTAACTTGTTTTTGGATGTAGCACCATTCTTCGTGCACTGATAAGGGCGCACCACAACATCGCGTCTACCGGGAGACTGGTGGCACGAGCACGGTGGTGTATCTCTCCATTGGCGGCTTGGTGCCATGGCATCCGTTCACCGACACAGAGCTTCAAACCGCAGAGACTCATAAAGGCTGATTACTACTCAGGTCAGGCTATACTTTGTTACTGTTTGATGATTTTGATAGGTCTTCAAAAATATATATTGTGTTTATATAGGCCATGCAGTAGTAAAATTTGGCTGCCACAAAAAAAAAACACTTAAGATAAGGCCCCCTGTCTCTTGAGGCCTGGGGCAATCTGCCCCCCTGACCCCCCCCCCCCTTGGTGGCCCTGAAAACAATCAATCCGTTATGATATGTAGTGAAGCTCATTTCAATTTAGAGTGTTAGTTTGATTTTGTATGACAAACACTTTCATACCCATTGACAAGTAAAAAAACTAAATTCCTAAATATCTGTTTTATGAATTCAGTTTTCATGGTTTTATGTTATTGGTTAATAACAGTAGATAGCTCATAGAATGTAAAATTGTAAAATACAAAGCAAAATTCATGGCTTTCTGATTAAGTGGCAGAAGGGTAAATTTTTTATATTACAGATACAGAGAAATAGAGTATAGAAAGATCCTGCCTCCTCAGTCAAAATGCTGAAACTATACACACATGTTTGTCAAAAACAATGTATCACTGTACTCATGTATTACACTTACCAAGTTTTAAGTCTTCAGTTGTTTTTCTGATCACAAGAGGAACTATCACAGCCCACCTTAAAGTTTCTTTGTATACTTGGTCTAAATACGAAAGTTCTTGAATATTTGCCAAGGTGACGTCTCCGTCTGGGCAGACATCAACGATTTCTTTATAAAGACGTTCCTGTAATGTTAAAGTACAGTTTATAAGATTTATTTAATACTAGGGATCATAGGGGCAAAGGCCCCTAAAAATCAAATTGGTGAGGTTATCTCCAAACGTAAGTTTCAATTCATCGCCTTCTTGCACTGTATTTCTTCTCAAGCTGTACTGTGAATTTATAAGCTTGGATTTTCTTATGAAATAGTACCTAATCCTGATAAATCTTTTGTGGTTTCAAATCAGCAACAAAACAATAATACCTTTAATACCTTTATTGAAATGGCGACCTAACTCAATAGGTAGTTTAAAGCCAAGTATGAATGAGGGATGAGTGTAGGATGATTGTGGCGCGATCTTGTAGTCTTGATTCTCCCATGTATTAGCATTGAAATATAGTAATCTATTTTGTGAAAAAAGAAAATTCATTGCATCATTATAGTGCCGGCGGACGCAATAAAAATATATTTAACCCGGAACATGTACCGTACATGATGAATTCGTAACTCAAATAAATAAAATAGTTCAATACAACATGACAAAATGGTTATTAGACCAAATATACTGTAGACTTATGTATCAGACAGGAATCCCTGTGCCCCCCCCCCCCATACTAACCGAATCCACCATGCCCCTCATTCCCCTGAGTACCCCGTGCTTCCAGTATAGCCATATGCCCATGGGGCCCGCATGCCCCCTATGCCCCCACACCACCATACACCCCCCTGCCACCTGTGGCTCCATGAACTTTATGTTATTTAAAAAGAGAGTTAAGGAGTATTTCTTAGCCCTAAGTCCCTACTTCATAAGTGAGGTTGGTAAGTAATTTTTTTTATATTACTGACATGTTCATTGTATTATATATATATATTTGAATGAATAAAATTATTTATGACTTTGTTACTAGGAATGCTCTATTGCAAAATGTCAAGATCAAAGGCAGATCAACGACTAAACACTCATACTGATTTTGTCAAAAAGGATGGCGAATGTCTTTTGATTGTACAATATTTATTAATAGTTTATATATATTATATGATTTATACTTTTTGACGAAATAAATTTGCCTTGTGATTTGTTTGAAATAGTTATAATAGGCATGCATATCTTTTGTTCTTCGAATAAACCTGTAGTAAAAATTATCCACGGTTTGAATTGACTTATTAAGGACAGAGGAAGTGAGATACAACTTATGTAATAACTAAATAAAATATCAATTTGGAGTTTTTCACTTCGAATAGTAACTGTTCATGATTTAAAAAAAAAATGCTGTTTAGTAATGATTTTTTCAAAGTTTTCAAAAGGATAAACATTTGAAATGTAAATAATGTGAAGATTAAGGCTCTTGCGGGGATCAACGGATATGGTGCCATTTCCTATTTCTAAAGCTACACCTCCTCTGGTTGGTATCAGTTGGTATTAACATTAGTTACATACATAGGCAAGCCAATGGGTGACGGCCCAGGAAAATGAATCTTCATTTTTAACCAATCATGAACCAACTTATGGGCAACTCCAACACCTCCTAGAGTAATTATTCTAGGAGGCATTGCCAAGTAGCAACTTTTTTAACTTTAAGAGCTCATGCTAAACAACATTTTTACTGAAAATAATTAAGGTTTTTTAAGGGCATTGAATTATTAATATTATTATGCACAATAAAACACAATTGTAATTTTTTTTAGGAATGTGTGTATATTTAGTTTTACAATAAAACAGATGTGCTTACCTGTACATCCTTGTAATGGCCTAACGCCAGAAGACAAGACGAGACAGTGATTCCAATGGTGTCAGTGCCCTGAGTGATTGCAAATAAATTTGTATTATGAACATTTTAAGGTTTACAATTAAGAGGGGGTTAAAGGAGTGGAACGAATTGAACTACCTTGAATGCTGTTTGCACTGTTGCACAACCATTCTGAGGTGAAAGGGGGTCAAAAATTCACCGTTTAGTGCTTTACTTGCTCCCATTTTGTTCCTTTATAGTAAGTCTGATAAACGTGAAAGAGGTTTACTGTAAAAGATCAAGACTTGGGCTATTTGATTTTTTAAAATTTTTTATTTATTTATTTTGGATCTATATTGAGCTATAATGGTTCAAAGTTGATCTGACTTTGATTAACTTTGAACCATTTTAACGGTTCAAAGTTGCTTAGGCTACTTATAGCTAAAGAAATATACAATTTAGAAATCTTTTTGTAAAATCTTTCAACTTTTTTTCTATCTTCTGCCTCATAAATTTGTTTCCTTATAATTTTTTTATTTAGTAAATTCTTATGTTTTATCTTCATGTCTTCAAGACAGATTGTTCATACTATAATACCATTTTTCTTGAAACAATTTTTTCACTTTTTTAATAAACTTGAATGAAAATTTTTATTTCTTAATACTTTCTGGTAACTTGTTGTAGACTTTGGTTGTAAAATACATGAATTGATTTTGGTAAAAAATTGTATTATGTTGTTGAAACCGGAAATTTTGAGTGGATCTTAAGTTATTTATTTATTGTTGGTTTTCAACTTTTCTTGAGACAAAATAGAAACAAAATAATTATTCATATATATAAATTACATCGCAATGTCAGGATTTTCCACTTATCAATTCAAATAATTTTAAATTTACAAATAGAAAAAAGTCATTGTTGTGCTAGTTGCAGGTGTTATGCATAATGGTGTTTTATGATTTTGGAATTTTTCTGAATGATGTTGGAATGTGTGAGATATTTTCACCAGTGTTGGGGAGTAGCGCGCTACATGTAGCGCACTACATGTAGCGCGCTACTGTAGCGCCGCTACGTTTTTAGTAGCGTCAGTACTTTTGAAAATAAGTAGCTTGTAGCTGTAGCGAGCTACATTTTTAGAATAGTTGTAGCGGATTATATAGCTACTTTACTCACTACTTTGGTTTTAATAAAACATAATAATTGTGTTTACATTTCATCATTCATGGCTTCCAAATAAACATGAGAGAAGGTTAGTCAGCTGTTATGTTTTTCGCTCGTTGGATATTCTAGATACTGTGGTTGGAATTCAACATTACTTTAAATCCATTGCCAGACGTTCCAATCGAGTACCATAACCACAAAATGACAATCACCAGTCTTGTTCTCTTTGTGTTTGCTGTCCACTAGATGCGCTAGTAGTATTCTACTACAGTACTATGCGCCTATATTATAGAATAGAAACTAAACTGCTGCACTATGCCTGCACACCGCCAGGATCGCTCAGGTCAGGAATTAAGGAAAGGAATGTTAACAAAAATGAGAAACAACGCGACGACGTCAACGAGTTCAAATAAATAGCCAATTTTTACTACTGGCATTACGACTCAACAACATAACCTCAACCACTTTGATTGATGTTAGATGTTGATGTGAACGTTTACGTTACTGTACCGTATCAGGATATGGTACCGTACTTCCCGAACTCAGTAAATTTGTACTTAATACTTTACAGAGTGCTTACAATACTTATATTCTGTTTTTGTAGTCGACATCATGGCAATTAGTAGGCCTAAAGCGAGATTAGCGACAAGACTGAAGAGGCTAGTCCTTCTTGTGAGCATTCGCCAGCTTAACCCTACCGTGGCCGGTTTAAGAAAAATGTTATAAACTTGTGAAGATAACTTAATAAATATTGTTGTTTACGTCTTTGATGTAAGTCTTTTTATTCGTCAATTTATATTTTCATACCACTATTCTGTTTACATTATCTAGGCTCCATAAGAGTCACAAATTATTATATTAAAATGAAAATATGTCTAAACACAATACCATCAAAAAAAGGTATAGGCCTATATTAAAAAAACTTAATTTTACTTTTAAGTCGGAAAATTGGGTGGTTATACATCATAAGAGAAAAACAGGACCAGATTGCGAAAATAGCTAAAATTGTAGCGAGCTACTTTTTAATTGTAGCTGTAGCTGTAGCTAGCTACTTTTTTGAAAATGTAGCTGTAGCTGTAGCTAAGCTACTTTTTTGAAAAAGTAGCTGTAGCTGTAGCTAGCTACTTTTAAAAAGTAGCTTCCCCAACACTGATTTTCACTTTACTCACCGTGACGTACAGTGTTACCATTTCATACTGCAAATCAGACTCATCAAACTGAGGGAATTTCTGCTCCAAAACACTGTGAACATCAAGTAGATTCAACAAACCTGCAAATGTTTAAAATTATTTTAAAAAAACTTTTATTGAAGAAAGCATGATTTTATAAAACTGTGCTTCTGTTCTAAAGACTTTGTTGTGATTGATTTTCTATCCATGTTACTCCTAATGAATTTTCTCAACCAGATCTATTTATCGAAAGTCAGCAAAGGCTATTTGTATAACTGTATTTGGCTATACATCATAACTATTTGTAAATATCTAATATTAATGAACTTTACACTATCAATCAATCAATCAATCATCTTTATTTTTCTTTGTACATATGATATACAAGAAATGGCGTCAAAATAAATAAAACAAACGTGATACAAAATCAAAACAGATAAAACTATTAAAACTTACTAACATTTACTTTTATTAAAAAAACTCTTCAATTGAGTAAATGGGTTTGTCGATCAAATATAGTTTCAATTTATGCTTTAATTTATCTTTGTTTGTTTCTAATCTTAGTTCATCGGGAAGTGCTTTAAAGAATTTATTTCCAATGTACGTGGTCTTCTTTTTATAAAATTCCAATCTATGTTTGTCAAAAGGTTTTTCGGTTTGTCTTCTTGTGTTATATTTATGTGCAATTGGTTGTAAATGTGTTTTAGTTTTAAAAAACAATATGCATTCAAAAACATACAGTCCATATACAGTTAAAATGTTAAGATTTTTTAAATGTTCTTTTACGGAATCATCGTGTTTAAGTTTGAGCATACATCTAATTGCCTTTTTTTGTAGTTTTAGAATTGTGTCCAGATTGTTTTTTGTTGTTGCACCATACAAACCAATTCCATATGAAATATTTGAATGAATCAGTGCAAAATATATTTGTTTTAGGACAGGCAAGCTGCACAATCTTGCCATACGCCTTAAAGCGAATAAACCGGAGTTAATTTTTCTCGATATATGTTCAATATAATAGTCCCAGCAAAGGTTTTCATCGATATTTAGACCTAAGAATTTTGTCTCGTTCACTTTTTCAATAATTTCATCTTCTATCATAATATTGGGAGAAATTTTTTTACGATTTTGTTTTGTGGAAAATGTACTAAATATTAAACTAACTTTCAAAGGGTAAAATGAAGTGGTCTATCCTAGAACTTAGAATGTCAATGTAAATTAGTTCGAAAAATTAATGTTTAGTTTTGAAGTGCAATATTTGTATTATAATGTAAATCAATTTAAAGACTCTAGTTTTTTTAACACCCTTACAGGTTGCAACCTTTGTTTAGTCTCGAGAAAGTTCTTACATATTTTAAATACAGTAAATTATTTACAGAGTTCACAGGTATTTAAAATTTAATTTTAATAAAAATTTTAATGTACAGTATATGAAAATAATAATAATATAGAAACTACCTCTTAAATATAGTGAATCATGCCAGAACATATACATTTACATGTTTGCTTGGATGGACTCAATTGTACAAAGCATAAAAGTTTCAAACATATGCATCGTAACTTATACAGTTTCTTTTCTTAAAAGTTATTTTTATCTTCTTTGTATTTCAACACTCAAACTTTCAAAATAATACAAACCTTCACCTGTCTTGCCATTTTCAACATTATGGTTGACTTCATTTTTAAACTCATGGTCTATATGATAACTTTTGAGTTTTTCTTCACGCCTCTCTTTTGCTATCTAAAAAACAAAAATTTTGTATTTAAGTGTTAGTAAATAAAATTAGAATCTTTTAGAGATTATTGCGATCATTTTGTAGTTTAGGGAGTGCTCTACCTAAAACAAAACGAGAAGACAGATGTTTGGCCATAATAATACATAGCACTAAAACCAATGTAATCCTATACGACTAGGAATACGCTCCGATGTCCGTCCCGTAGGAGAATTTTTACTCACTTTTTAAGTTATTAGGTGACGCTTTTTATGATTCTTTTTTTTTTGAGGGAGAGGTGAGAAAAATGCATTACACACACAGGTGGCAAGCCTGTAGTGTGGGGCTCCCCTAAAAAACGGGTTTACCCACTAAAAAACCTCCTCTTCTCTTTAGGATTCTAACCTTGAAATGTTTATCACATTACGTCAGGCTAGGCCTAAATTTGGCTAACGCTGGTGGGGCTCACTCCTTATCCAGCGACTCGATCAAGGGATCTGGGCCACTTCGCGGTCCAGATCGGGTTTCTTTTCCAGGAGGATGCCCCGGACGAACTGTGATAAACAATCCCAGTTGCCCTCATCCTCCAAGATCTTTTGGCAGACCGAGTCCACCGAAAATGCACCAAAAATTTGTGTGGCCTTCAGGCGGGACCCTTCCCAACGGGGGCAGCGGAAGAATGTGTGTTCCTCATCGTCGGGAACGCCAGGGCAATAAATGCAGTCCGGTGAACCGGTCTTGCCCATCCGGTTCAGGTATGACCGAAAATAGCCGTGAATTGTCAAGAATTGGCCGCCGTTCCACCCATGGTTGGACGTGCTTGATAAGTCGCGCAGTCCATCGTCCTTGGGTGTCGTGCTCCCAGCTGTGTTGCCACTGCTGGAAGGTTCGGGAGCGCTCTTCTATTCTTTCCGTGTCCTTGCCAATCTCGCCTTGTCTCTGATAAATTGCCTTCCTCTCTCCTGCCAAGAAAAAAGTCACAGGGATAACTCCGGCGACCACCAGGACGGCAGGTTCGGACACTGTTCAGTAGGCGGAACACACCCCGAGCGCCGCTGGACGTTGAACTCGGGCGAGTCGCAACCTGTACTACTCTTTATCGAGAGCGTCTGCCCACACCTCTGCTCTATAGAGGAACCCGAACTGAACCGCGGACATCAACAGACGTCTTCTGCTGGATCGTGGAACCCCGACATTGGCCATCAGCCTACTAAGGTAAGTGACTACCTTAGCGGCCTTGTCCGCCGTACGGAAGATCTGATCCCTCCAGCTTAACTTGGTGTCCACCATAATCCCGAAGTACTTAGCAGCACGAGTTGATTGGACCACTTCCCTTCCCACTCGGAACAGAACGACGGTGTCTATCCTCTTCTTCGTAAGGATCACAATCTCCGTCTTACGGAGAGCAAGTGAGAGACCGTGATCGGACATCCATGTGTTGACCACACGCATGACTCGGTTCAACTTTAGTTGGGCCAGCTCAACGTTGCGTGCGACAATGAGAGCTGCGACATCATCGGCATACCCAACCAAAGTGGTTTCCTCAGGCATCTCTGACCTAGGAGGCTGTCATAGGCAACGTTCCAGAGATCCTGGCCGAGTATTGAATCTTGCGCGGCACCAGAAGTGACTTTCATTGTCCACGTTCTGTCCCTTGTGTCGTAAATAAGGTTTTGAGAGCGGAGATAAACCTCGATGAGTCGCAACACATATGCAGGGACGCGAAAGGTGTTGTGAAGCGCATCCAACACATCGCCCACCTCTCCGAGTTAAAGGCATTCTTGACATAAGCGTAACAAGAAGCACTATTGAGCGAGGGAAATGGTTGTGGCTCTCGGCTCTCTTCACAGCTCTCCATGGACTTCGGTGATAGCGTCAATCGTTGACCGTCCCTTTCTGAAGCCATACTGACGGGGGCATGAGTCCACGGCAGAGGTCAGGCGGGAACGGATCAGCTTCTCGAACAGCTTCCCAGCCGTCTCCAATGTGTAGAAAGACCTGGAGGACGACGACAGCTCGGGATCACCTTTACCCTTGCTGATCAGTACAAGTCTTGTGGTTTTCCATAGGGAGCCGGAAACACCCCTCCTACCAAACAGGCATTGTACATTCTCAACAACAAGTCAGCATTAATTAAAAATACTTTCTTTAAAGCCTTGCTGGGAATCCCGTCCGGGTCAGGAGCCTTGTTGCTCTTTAGGGAGAGAACGGAGGTCTCCATCTCCTCGAATGTGAAGAGTGGAACGTTATCTAACCGTCCAAAGTCAACCGGCGTAAATCCTAGGCCTATCCTACAAATAAATACAAAGAATGATTTTAGCTAATATCTCAAAACAAGCAAGTAACTTAATAATAATTATGCTTACCATATTAAAGGCAAATAGATTGTAGAGCGAAAAAAACAATACAATTTAACCCTCCAACTGGTCATTATAACTTCCTTTACTGGTAAGGTTTTTTTGGCCGCCGCACAAACATTTAGTGCAAACAACATAAAACATATAAATTGGTATATAAAACATACAAATTATGTATAATTTTTTTCAGAATGAAATAGGCTATTCAAGACAATATTGTTTTTAGCGTACTTACAAAAATCTATTATGTTAATCCTCCTATTTTCTAAAAATAAAGATTTTTTAACGAATTTCTCATAGCTATTACCGTAGGTCTCATGGTGAGACCTAGGTCTCATATATATATATATATATATATATATATATATATATATATATATATATATATATATATATATATATATATATATATATATATGTGTGTGTGTGTGTGTCCCTAGACACGATAACTCTCGCAAAAATGGTCCGATCGACACCAAATTTGGTAGATATGTGTAATCATACGTTTATTCGGATGAGTTCGTAAACCAGACATATCGACCTACCGGAAAGGGGTAGTTTTGGGGGGTTTGGTACCCCAAAAATGGGTTTTTTGCATTTTTCATATGTAATTTTTAAAAAATTCAAATTTTTATTTTGACCATTGAATTTAGCTCAAAAACCACACAATTTAGTATCTTGAAGCTTTGCTCTATCTCCATTGATTACCGAGATATTAAAAAGTCTAAAGACAGTACATTGTATTTTGAGGCTCCAATGTTAATCTTATGGAGAATAAGGAACTGTTAATATTTCACTTATTAACATATATTTTTGGATGAAACTTGGTATTTAGCTTAATTTGGCTGAGATCCATCCATTTATGGGAAAAAATCTTGGTTTTTGTGCTTATCATGGCAGCAAACCTGCATACTCTTTTCCCATGTTAATCATATGGAGAATATGCAAACTCCTTTAGCAATGGACGGATAAAGATGAATCTTAATATGGCTTCATATGGTCGAAATAAATTTTTTTTATATACTAAAAACCTTCTTTTAGTGTTCCCCATGGCAGCATACCTGCATACTCTTTCTCTATATTCATCATATGGAGAATAAACATTTATTTCCCTATTAATGGGCATGCGATGATATTTGGTTTATAGGTTGATCTATCTGGTCAAAATTAATATTACTAATTTGGAAATTCGCTGAGTTCGCAGGTCTGCTGCGACGGGGGGTTATTCTTATTATTTTCCTTTTACAGTAATATCATGGTCCATACAACAAAACTAAGATAGCCAAAATGACCACAATTTTATAGTAGTTTTGTTGTCCATACAACAAAACTAAGATAGCCAAAATGACCACAATTTTGTTGGCTTTTTACTGATGTCTAACACTTGATTGTTTATATTATAAATAAAATATTACAAAGCAAATATGTGAGGTAAACACAAACCATGCCCTAGTGAAAAAGTCAATATAAAATCATTAGACATTGAAGTGATATCACTACACTTTGAATTGATATCACTAGATATGTAGTGATATCACAAGATGCCTGATGATATCTAATGACATCATTAGAATGTTTCGTGATATTGATCACTAGACTCACATCACTGTCTAGAGTGATCTATGTATTTTTTAGTGATTATGTAGTGACATCATTAGGTACCTATTGATGTCACTAAGTAGTGACATCATTAGAGGTGTAGTGAGATCAACATATATCGGTGTTTAGTGATCATCTGATGTGTATGATATCAACAAAAATCTGTGTCTAGTGATATCTTACTAAACCAAATCTTTTATATTTTGATAAAGATTAAACTTTTCAATAATAAAATCAACAAATAAAAATTTGAAGGTAACATTGATCAGGCTATAAATTCTTATGATTGCAGAATTTTTCAATGATATTAAAAAAAAAACTATGAGATAAAATTTCTTAAATTTTAAATTGTGACAATTTTCTAAATTTTATTCACTTAACCCCAAACATCAAATAAAAAATAAAGTTTACACACACAACTTAATAACATAGTAAGGCAAGCATATTAAAATAATGTTGTAAACTTGTTAAATATTTAACATGGCACAAATTTGTTAACTGATAGAAAAAATAATTATACACTTAAACTTATTTTGAGGAGCAATTATTTTTTATGATCTAAGTTAACTTATTATTAATTAATACATTTGAATTTATTCAGTTTATTTTTCAAATGGCAAGAAAAATATTCTGTTACATTCAAATTCAAAACTGGGGCGCCAATTGGGTGAGTCGGTGGCGTAGTGGTTAGCGCGCCGGACTTCGGGACCATGGCAGCGATGTCGTGGGTTCGAATCCGCGTTCTGCCAGTGACTTTTATCAGTACCATTCACCTTGTACTGTAGCGGCTCACCCCTTTACTTTGTCTAAATACGATCCACGCACAGATCAATAGTCTGATGTGGGCGGGGCAAAGTAAGGCAAAAAAGAGGTCCGCCAACCTCTTTAAATAAAAAAAAATATAAAAAAAATAAAAATTAAACGTTTTTTCTATAACGACAGTCTGTTGTCTGTCGTCTGTCTCTGACTCTAACGTTAAAAAATTATTAGACTATTAAAACGCTTGAAAGAAAGATATTTTTAATCACTGGTGTATACAACATATTTAGGCCTATAAATCTTTCTGTATTCAGAATCTCTATAATGCTATTATACAGTATTATGAAGAAATTTTTATAGTAGTGTAAAGTATTATTAAATTATTAAAAAACACTTTAAATAATACATCCAAGTATGCATTTGAATTAACGTATTTAGACCTCTGATATCATACAATGGCATCTTCTTACGATTCCTTATAATATGAACATATATAATACCAAGTATGGTTGGTTTTAATGATACTCTATAATCATTTTTGCATAGGCATTTCATATTTGTTTTAAGTAAAATTTTCATGTTCATACGATTCTTGTTTAAAATATCGTTAAATATCACAGTACCTAGTGATATCAATCACTAAGTTATGTAGTGATGTCTAATGATCTGAAATCACTAAGCAGTCTAGTGATGTCTAACTTAGTTGGCCCAATTGTCACTACGTACTTTTTAGTGATTTTCTATTGACTTTTTCACTAGGGAGGGTCCAACTTTAGGCCTTACCAACAAAACCCATATGACGACAAACTCTCAACCCCATGGATTTTATAGGGAAATAGAAAATATACCAAAATCCCATTGGAAATTCGCTGAGTACGCAGGTCTGCTGCAATGGGGGTATATATTTTCTCCTGTTTTTTTTTTATTTTTTTTTTATTTCTAAACTTTATTATACCTGCCGCATTATACCTATTAACCATACTATTCATTGATTGTTTTAGTTTCAGATCTCTGCCCAAGAACTTGGAAACCTGAGAATCAACTGGAATTCAGCTGAAGCAACCAAATCACATTATGGGAGAAAGTACTGTTCAAAGAATTCTGACTGATTTTATTTACATTTACAAATGGACTGATTAATAAAACTAATAATATAATTGTTGTGAATAAAATAACGTTAAAAAATTATTATTAAAACGCTTGAAAGAAAGATATTTTTAATCACTGGTGTATACAACATATTTAGGCCTAGCCTATAAATCTTTCTGTATTCAGAATCTCTATAATGCTATTATAAAGTATTATTGAATTTTTTAAAGTAATTTTATTAATTTCTCAAAATTTGCGTTAGAATTTACCTGTAGGATATCACAGATACTCTATTATTCCCCTTAGTATTAGGCCTATAGGATTTTAAAATTTGTTTCATTAAGTATTTTAACCTCCTCAGACCCATACCCAAATAAAAAAAAAAATTTTTGATGTAATGGTGGTTTTTGGGTTACAAAAAAATCAAAGAACACAAAAAAAATGTTTTTATAATTTTTTTTATTTGTAAGTATAAAAAAACGCATGTGTCAAATATGACACATTGGGACTAAGGGACTTAAAAACTTTCAAAATAAAAAATGTAAGAAAATGTTTAAAAACCCTAAAATTACACAAAAACACATTTAAAGTTCGTGGAAAAGCTTGTAGCAATTTCTGGATGTGGTTATGCAAAGATGTTCCGCAGAAAAAGCGCACATTTGTAGAATAACATCCCGGGAAACGACATCGGTGCCTGGTTGTTTGGTCGCATTAAAGCAAAATATTTGTTAAATATTATATAATATTTTTTAATATTTATATTGCAAAATATAATATAATATTATATTATAATATTTATATTGCAAAATATAAATTAAAGCAAAATTTGTTCGGTCGCAGAACTACTGAAAAAAAAAACAAAAAAATTGGCCTAAAACCTCCAAAAATGTAGACTTGCATTTAAAGTTTAATGTAAATCTAAACCATTTTTATCTTTGGAAATAAAAGAATCAGTTTTCAAAGGTAAAATCAAAATATTGTACTAAGGATAAAAAAAATAAACAATGCAACTCCAAAGTCCCTTAGTCCCACTGTGTCACATTTGACACAGTGGTTTTCAAACAGCTGTAGATGGCAGAAAATATAAATACTACACAAAACCATTATTATCATTCAATAGCATAGCTATTCAAGAATGCTTCTAATTTTTTTCAACTCATTAGCCTAGATTTTCATTAAAATACTAACTAATTACTTTGAGAGGTTCGAGGTAGCTATGGAAATGGGTTGTCAGCCATTTTTGATGTTGACAAATGAAGTGACAACAGTAGTCAAATCACCAACTGAGTATTTCTAGCATGTGATGGTACCTTGTGGTGGATGCTAGAACTACTCCCAAGTCAAGGTTATACACAGTACAGCCAGGGGAAAATAATTTGCAGACGTGTCACATATGACACGCGGGATCCGAGGAGGATAAGAAATTTCTATAGTAATGTAAAGTATTATTAATTTTTTTAAAAATACTTTAAATAATACATCCAAGTATGCGTTTGAATTAACACATTTAGACCTCTGATATCATACAATGGCATCTTCTTACGATTCCCTATAATATGGACATATATAATACCAAGTATGGTTGGTTTTAATAATAATCATTTCTGCATAGGCATTTCATTTTTGTTTTAAGTAAAATTTTCATGTTCATGAATACGATTCTTGTTTAAAATATTTTTACTTTTATCCTAGGCTCGGCTGACGATTTGACTTTTTAACTCAAATTAAATCCCCTTATAAACTTATTTTGGGGCAAATATTTTCACCAAAACCTGATAATCAAAGATTGGTTTCAGAGAACACTTGACATCTGGTGCTCTGCAATGTACCGTATCCTACAATTTAAACCAAACCGGTCAGGATCTGGTGACATCTAATGATGACGGTTCATAACTAAGCAGAAAATCATTAGACATCATAAAATATCACTAGACATCACTACAGTATCTAGTGATAACAATCACTAGATCCAACCTGTGTAGTGGTACGTAGTGACTAAGAACTTATTGGGCCAACTAGATAGACATCACTGCAGTATACCTAGTGATATCAATCACTAGACTGAACCTGCGTAGTGATACGTAGTGACAATTGGGCCAACTAGACATCACTACAGACCTAGTGATATCAATCACTAGACTAAACCTGCATAGTGATACGTAGTGACAATTGGGCCCAACTAGACATCATTACCAGTACCTAGTGATATCAATCACTAAGTTATGTAGTGATGTCTAATGATCTGAAATCACTAAGCAGTCTAGTGATGTCTAGTTGGCCCAATTGTCACTAGGCCTACGTATTTTTTTAGTGGTATTCTATTGACTTTTTCACTAGGGGCACCTTTTCGCCGCCATATTTTTAAAAAAAAATTTTATTTTATCAATGTTTTTTGTAAAAATTTTTACTAGGGCTGTATATAAATAATAAATATAACTATTTATTTTGTATATAAATAATTATATTTTTTTATAATAAATAAATAAAGTTAGGCCTAGGCCTAACTCACAACTTACATGTTCACTGACAACTTCACTTTGTACTCTGAATCTTCATTTAGAAGGCCCTAATAGCACTATAATTACTTAATTCACTCATTATTACATTGCAAACTAACTATAATTCACTAAAATTTGCATTTCAAGTAAAAGCATAACCACAAAACAGCGCCGCCTCTACGATACGCGTAAACAAAAACAAACACTAGAAATTCAGTCTTACCAACATACTGATATTTCAACAATTATAGCTGAACATACGATGACTAGATTGCGCATTGTTTCCTCTTTAATACTATATAAAAAACATGTGTTTTTTTTTTGTTAATTAACACATTGGCTACCGACTGTCGGGAATCCGGGTCGCCGGGAGTTCCCAGCAGACCGAACCTAGTAATCAAAACTCTCATCACAGACCGAGGCATTGCGACCAACAAAACCCAGAGACCGAATTTTTTTTTGTATTTTTATATAATTTGAAGTTTATACATTTACTCATGAAAGTTGCAATAAAATATTATTTCAGTGCTATTTTGGCATTTTTTTTTGTGTCACGTATGTGTGATGTCGGTCCATGGTAATATTTTGTATTATGTTTCTTTGCTATAGACCGACTGTCTCACAAACGTGATATGAGTTGGATGGCTGGGAAATAAATGAAAAATAGTTTTACTACACTAAAAATACTAAAATATAAAGGACAATGTGTCACACAATAAAAAATACCATGTGGAATGTGTAATAAACAAACACTAATGGCAACACGTGAGCAAACAAGATGGCTAACTTTGAAAATCTGAAAAAATAAAAATTGAGGTCGTACCCAGAGACCAAGTGACACACACGTGTGTCATACATTAGTATAGACCGATAAACACGTTTTAGATCGATTCAGTGTACCAAATGGGCGTGGCGGGTCATTTAACTGAACAGGGACTGCGTCCCATATACAGGGTGATTCACGATGAAGTGCAGAAATTTCGGGAGCTGATTCTACACATGAAAATAAACAAAAAAGGCCATATAAACATATGTCCTAAAATCCTTCGTTTAGCCGCTAGCCGCCATTTTGTTTTTTACACGTAATAATTTTTATCTCCGTAATGAATTGATGGATTTACTTCATATTTGGCATGGACCTTTACCACAATAATGGTAATTTCCAGAAAAATAATTATTATTTTCCGATGTCTATTTTCAAAATGGCGGCCATTTTGAAATTTAAAACTCAAATTTCTCAAAAACGGCCCATTTTGTAAAAATTTTATTTCAGACAAAAAAGTTGACAAATTAAATTATCTAAACAATGATACCAAGTTTGTAAAGATCTAACAACAAATACCGGAGTTATTAGGATTTTTCTGCAAAAAAACATGGATTTTGCATTATAATTCATGCAAATTTAGGTTATTTCAATAGAAAAATCTCCATAACTCCGTTATTTGTTGTCAGATCTTTACAAACTTGGTATCATTGTTTAGATAATTTAATTTTTCAACTTTTTTGACTGAAATAAAATTTTGACAAAATGGGCCGTTTTTGAGAAATTTCAGTTTAAAATTTTTAAATGGCCGCCATTTTGAAAATAGACAGCGGAAAATAATAATTATTATTCTAGAAATTACCATTATTGTGATAAAGGTCCATGCCAAATATTAAGTAAATCTATCAATTCATTACGGAGATAAAAATTATTACGTGTAAAAAACAAAATGGCGGCTAGGGGCTAAACGAAAGATATTTAGACATATGTTTATATGAACTTTTTTGTTTGTTTTCATGTGTAGAATCAGCTCCCGAAATTTCTGCACTTCGTTGTGAATCACCCTGTATGTGCCGTCGGTCCACTGGAAACACCTTGAGCGACACATATATATGACGCTGGTCTATTTTAAGGGTTTTTCTTAACATCACATCACATATATGTGACTATCGGTAGCCAACGTGTTAATCTACTGCCTGCTGGAATTTGAAAGTTTTTTCTGTTAAGTCTCGCTATTGTACTGGTAATTTGACAAAAAATGTTGACTCTTTGAGTGAAGTATACATTGAAGTTTATTTATTTCCTTAAGTTTACTTTTGTACAGGAAATAGAAAATGACATCTTAACCAGGCCTGTTTGACCCTGTTAATAGATATTTCAAAAGTATTCTGAAACCCACACACATATGCCTAAGTTTTAATGTACCAACATAAAATGAAATTTTGAACAACTATTGATTACTTTTATCATCGATCGCCACCAAAGGTGATAAAATTTCACTATAATTAATGACACTTACCTTCAAAGGTGTTTCTGTAAACTCATGCCAAAGTTTATTGATTTCCCTTAGTTCACTTTTATACAGGAACTGGAAAATTACCTCGAATCTTAACCAGACCCGTATGATCCTATTTATAAACATTTCAGGTACCCTGAAACACATATTTAAACATTTAACATAACCATAAGAAAAACTAATTATATTCATCCAACAAAATATTTATTTTATAATCTTAAGAGCTTAATATAAAGTGTACCCCTAAAAAACTAAAAAAATAGATCAGTTACAAATAAATTTTGTTTTACCTTTTCCACATTGTCTAAGCATTGCAGCAATAATAAAAATTGTATCTTACTTACTGTATTTAAGACAAAGGAACAATGTTGATACTGAACATACCTTTCAATGATTCTTCTGAGCCCTTGAAACCTTGGACAAGTGATATCAAATTCTATGTCTGGACCGAATATCAGCTCTGGAATTAAACACGACATCAGTTTAATTATGCAACGACATTTGTTTATTCAATAAATGAAACATTAGAGTAATTTTAGTAAGTTTTAAAACATAAAAGAACTCGTTTCGTTAACTATGAAAAAAGTTCTTCCATCATACTGCACGCAGAATAGCCGTTTTCTGGCTTGTATTTAGTCCACAAAGTTGGCCTTTTCTGTAGACTTTTAGAAGTACACCGAAAAACATCTGTTAATTTTTTCCGTGCGCTAACCTCAATAGTAGTTTTCATTACTAGTCTCGAAAGTTGTAAGCAACTTGAAAACAATATTTTCTTTTATTCAACTTAGTATCAAGAAAAAACTGAACTCATAACGATGAGTTTCGGTGCTTGTGTCAAGATACACCTGCACAGAAACTCTGGGTTATGCAACAGCTGATTTGCCTAATGCAACAGCTGATCGGACTGCACCGCAAAATCCCATAACGGTTACTTTCCATGCACCATATACGCACAGAAAGTAAACGTTATGTAATTTTGCCGTGTA
Source organism: Neoaliturus tenellus (assembly GCA_030545055.2). Taxonomy (NCBI): domain Eukaryota; kingdom Metazoa; phylum Arthropoda; class Insecta; order Hemiptera; family Cicadellidae; genus Neoaliturus; species Neoaliturus tenellus. Next base: position 334,817,884 of record CM061531.1, on the reverse strand, counting down.
GCGGGAATAACCTATTTTCTTAGCTCATTTCACGTTTATAAAGTGTACTTTCGTGTGTAGAGTAATGAAAAAGTTGTTTGTTTCTTAAGCAAAAATCATACTAATACAAAACAAATAAGGCCAATGTAAGCAAAAAACTACTTGCAGACTGCAATTTTAATGCAAGATTTTGACATTTTCTTTAATTCAACGTATATTTCAGCTGTTTATAAGGAATATTAAAATTAAGATGGAAGTCATGCTAAACATAAACAGACAACGAAATTTTAATTAATTTACTGTTAAATGAGTGACCCATTTTAAATTTTTGCAGTATGATGAAAATCTTTGTTCCTCACTTGGACGGAAAGTGTTTTTTCTGTCCTTAATTGCTATTTCCGAGCTCGGCGAAAAAGCCACTTTCCGTCCTAGTGTTGAAAACTACTATTCTATGGCTAGAAAACACTCCCAGTAAAACCAATAATAGGTGATTACAGTCTTCTTTCATCTGAAAAATTTTTGCAAGAAAATCATGCTCAAGCTTTCCTGAGGTCAGATTGGGATCCACCCCATCACATGTCTATTTCGTACCCAATGCCCAATGAATCTGTGTTCCAGATTTTAACACTGTGTCATATGTTGGAAACATTGTTAAGGAAAACAAAACATATCAATAATTGGTATTACAAATGAATTTGGTTTCTACCATTGTCCTGCATGAATCAATTGAGAGCAATTATATGTCTTATAGTTATGCTATGGTATCATTGGAAATGGTTGAATCCACAGAGATAAAGAAAGGCTAAAGTGGCTTGAAAGTTTGAAGCCACCATGGTTTTGTTTGATCATGGATTTATCCAACCACAAGGGAAGGCTTTTTAAGAAAGGGAGAGTTGTTGGTGAAAGTCAAAGTAAAAAAACCAACCATTGCTTGAGTACAACATCAGAAGAATCAAGTTATAAACGGCAAACGGGAGAAGTTTACTCTCCACTTATTTTATATATAAATCCTTCCTAATGATAACTCAGCGTATCGTTTGTTCTTCCTTGACAACGGTAATAAGTAATACTTGCATTGTATCATTGACATTGCTAATGTAAATTGTAATATTTGTTAAATCTGGCAATAAATGACTTAAGACATGAAGAGGAAAAATTTTTTGTCCAAAACTTTTTCAGTTAAGTATTCTACAAAACTTAAAGTAATTGAAGTCTGATAACCCCTGTTTATGTGATATGGCGATTCTACTACACCTTCTAACTAGTACCTATTATGTTTTCTTCAATTTCTTGATAAATAAGATCCTTTCTGGCACAAAAAATTCCTTACCGGTACAGTTACCTGTGTGACAAATTTCCCGATCCGTCTCACAAAAACTCTTTTCCACCGTAGCTAGTCTTCAAAACTAACTTTAAACTATCCTAAATATCATAATTTTTAAATGTTACTGTGTAGAAAAGTTACTGATGAGTAAAATTACTAGTCAGAAGCTCTACCCTGTACTTCTTCCATAAAAATACAAAAATTCAGTAAACCCTAAGAATAAACCTACGACAGACGGTCTTGAGCGCCGTGTCCATGACATGGTCCGCCACCTCGAACTCTCCGCCGCCGACGTGACCAGACAGGACCGACACGAGCTCCTCGCTGTTGCGGTTGAACGTGGGCATCAGGAGCTCCAGGTTGTGGGGGTGGAACAGCGGGTTGATGTGGCGCCTCTTGACCTTCCAGATGTTTCCTAGGCACCAAAGGACAACTTTAATACGAGTTTATACCAGTTGCGATGTTGACATTTGGTACAGCTAATGAAATTGTCATTATGGTGAGTCTTTTGGTTGTTCACTATGACTAATTATTAATGCTAAGCTTTATTTATTTATTTATTTATTTATTAACGGTTACACCATTTTTACATATATGACATGCAATAAATTCGTAAACATTCATTACAATGTATAGTTCATATCCACAGTGTTAAAGGTCTCTTCTATCAGGCAGTTGAAAGGAACTTGCAGATACTTTTCATTTAAATTCTAACAAAAAACATTATTTACACAAAAATTATCAATGACGTACAAGTGATTATTTACAATTATTCAATTATTTACAGTGTGCAATTTCTGAAAAAAAACCTGTGCAAACATGAAAAATTTGAATGGCTCTACATTGGTTAGTTACAATGAGGCGTGATATACAAACAAATACTTTAAAAATCTGAACATTCCTAGAAAGACACTAACATATTACAATGTGAAATAAATATGGCAATTGACAAAAACAAGCAAGAACTTAAATAACAATAATGCAAAGCTGAAGACATGACAATGTGCAAGCAAGCAATATTGAAATTCGTGAGCAGTGATTTGGAGCAAAATGCATTCTGGTTTACATTGGCAAAGAGAAGAAATATAACATGCTAAAAGGCATTGAATGAATTTTGTGCAAAATAAAGTTTTAAAGTTAAAGCTTTAAAATTACTCGAATGCAAATCATATAGTATAAGTTTTGTTTTATTTACCTGGCGCAGTAAGTAGACCAATACCGAAGAAGTATTCCATAAATCTCATTTCGTCGGCCTTTTCAGAAGTGCACGAACTGTTGAGAACTTTCTGTAAAAATTTACAAGTTGCACTGTGTCACAAATTTTTATGAATACGCACCCTTAAAAAATTCTTATAATTAATGGTACTTTCAACTAAAAAAAAATGTATCAAAAAGTTTGCTTAAACCTTAAAAAATGACAGTGTTCAGTGTGCCTTTATGTCTTCAGGCAATGTTACAGTATCATTTTTTTACAAGCTGGTGTAATTAATTTTTCAAGTAAATGTTACTGGTATACTAAGTCTTAAATAACTTGGTAAACTTATAAACAAAGTTAAATCATAACAGCAAAGATATGAGACGATGCACTATTATATATAGTGCCTTCAAACAAAATACTGACCTGTGTTACTTTCCTGTCAGACAGATTGAGTGTTAATCATCGCAGGCACTGTAGTCACACTAAATTTATCCACAGACCACAGTACAAATTTAACTGTATTAATATTGACTGTTAGGGGTCTACAGTATTAGCCCTCTTGACAGCCAAAGTTGTAACTTAATATAAAAATAAGTTTTTTTTATAAATAATGGGGCTGTTATCTTTTGTGTTTGGTTTTCAAGTTTTAAAACATAAGTAAGACAGATAGCCACTGTTTTTGTAGATTGCTAAAGCAAATGTTGACTAATCATTGTTGCTGAGCTTTAAATTCACTCGAAAATAAATCACAGTTTTTTATAATTTTTTTAGGTGTCATATTACCTAAACAAATTTGAAAAATCAAAATTTTCATTATATTTGACCCAAAGTTTAAATGTTCCTACCGCAAACAGAAGTACATATGGCTGAAGAAATTCAGATTTAGAGTCAAACATTTAAAGTGACACAAAAAACAATACAGATTTCCGCAGCTCTTAATTCCCAACAAGTTAAAATTTTATCGATTTCATAAACACAATTTTGTCGATGCCTAACAACCTGTGGCAGTGGCAAAATACATTACCACTCGATCATTCAGTTTCCAACTGTAAAACCCTGAACTTTTTGCACAAGCCTAATCAAATAGTTAATTTTTAAAATTGACGATTCACGTATGTAAGTTACGAACCTGCACATTCTCCGCTCCGCCGACCACGGGTAGAGGATAAGGGCCTATCCAGAAGCTTGCCATGGTCGTTCCTTTCTCCAGCAGTTCAACTACAGACCGGAGAGCCATCATTGTTGTCTCTGAAAGCAAACTCTAATTAGGTACAGTGTAGTGCAGAATAGTATGACCAGCTGGAGTTGCCCTGGTTGGAATACATTGCAAGGTAAAGGCAAAGAAATTTATTGCACAAGTTGTTTTTACTTGGGAATGGCAGATTTGTATATCTAATAAGTTATGTGAAGATCTATCAAGTTCACAGTATATATTTTTAAAATCACTCTATGGTGAGCTTTAGTTCATACACAAAGCTGACTTTATAGAATTTAGAGCCAGAAGACTCTCGAGTATCCTCATAAACAGCAATGTTTTAAACACCATTCTCCGTTACATCAAATTCTGCATTATTTCATTGTTTTGAAGTTAATTTTTCGTATAGTTCTGAATAGTAAAAGAACATGCTAGAATATTTTTTACCATTCTGCAAGACAACTGACTTTCCAGAGTGTCTTGAGTATTTTTAATAATTATTATCATTCACAAGGATGTGCATTGATTAAAACTAACACCTAAAACTACGTTACGCAACTCAAAATAACAATAATAATAAACCATACACTAACTTTCCAGTCCAAATATTGTATAAGGGATGTGTCCAAGAATCGGGAAACGGATGAAGAAAAGTGATTCCATTTTGTTGGCAGCGCTGATCAACCTATGGTGCTTCCAGTGCAGCCAACACCACAACACCACCAAAACCAGGAACAATGTAACGAATAAAGATGTTAAAGTTATCATCCTGAAACAGTTCAAGAATAGCATGTGTTGAAAATTTTTAACACATTACGCTAAAAACATCTGAAATGCGTCCTTCTTATGTCAGGAAAACTTAAGGTGAAAACCACGACCCTAGACTGGGGCGACTACTAGGCATTTCCTTCCTAGACCGTCAATTCTTACTTTGGAAAATTTTGTATTTTTCAAACTTAGGCCGAAGAGTGCTGCAATCTGGTATGAAATTGTTCAAACTGTAACACATGGATTCTACCTGTACAGTTAAAGCTGATTCTATCATTGTTTATGCTAATTCTTTTGGTTTTAATTGCAACTCTACAATGATTGTACTTTTAGCAACAGTTGTCCTTATAGCCTACTTTACTTTTATTACAGACTCTAATACGAGTAAGGTATATAGCCTATTATACTCTAATACGAGTATATATAGGTTAATTGTAACGTATGTGTGCACATGAACCTCGAAAACGGCTGGACCGATTTTCCTCAAACTTAACAAACTTTTTCTTAACATTTTCAGCACATCTCTTAACAGTTAGTTAAGAAGTCAATTGTTTAAGAAATAGAACATTAGAATTTTTTTATTTTAGCATCCCAAAATATAGTACAATGTAGATTATTTTTAAGATAGGTCTAAAGCACTCTTGTTTATTTTCTAAAAATATCTTTTTTGATAGAGACATACGCATTACACTGTATGGGGGCCAAATTTTTTTCCAAAAGGTTCTTAAGTCCAAAGAGGATTTTCAAGTAGGCCTAATTGAAATAATTAAATTTAAAAATATTATAGTAATATCGGTTAACTAATTATATTAAAAGCAGGATGTTTATAAGTTGGTAAATATTTTTAAAAGTTTATGGATTCCGCTATGGAAGAATGCTTGGTTTCCAAACAATTAAGAAGAAAAACAGTAGTTTATGAAAGAACTCACCAATAAAATTAATCTGATTATCTTACGCATAAAAAGGAATGACTTTTAAGTAACTATTTATCTGAATGCCATGGAACTTTAAAGTTGTTCCTTATACGTGAGTAATTTTTTATTTTTGAGTGGGGAAAAATAGGTACAAAACAGAGATCATAGCACATGCAGAGAGGCGCTTGAGTAAAGAGACAGAGGTAGTGATATAATTTAACCTCTTTGAGCTTTTCATAGCAACGCGATATAAATCTAGTTGATCAAAATTCTTTAAAATTATAATTTTATAAAATTCTATAGTATTGTGATTTACAATAATTTTAAATTAAGTTGATTGTCAAGTAATGATTTAATTTCCCTTGCAACAATAAAATTATAACCTTTAAATCCACGACGGTCTAATCTTATCTCATTTTTGTGTTACTTTGATTGCCGCAGTTCCCAAAGCTTGCGCGCCAGTGTCCTCAGCGCTATAATCACAGGACACCGCGAAACACACCGCTTCACACGATGTCACAGGCCTAGCAGTTCCGGTTACTCTAACTAAAACACTCATCAAGGCTTAAACCTTGCGTGCCACGTTTTTATGAGGGTTTTATGAAAGGAAGGTGTTAGTTATGCCATGTCCTTCTGAACATGGGAGATGTGCTGGGCATTCATTCTGAGAATAATTTTTATGATCATGGTTGTAACAATTATACAACGAAATTTTAAATGAGACCTTCATAGTCTGTGGGGACTAACAATCACATCAAAGTTTTAACAATCACAATGGGGTTTGGTTAAAGCTTTTATTGGATATGCGTGGTTTTATTACATCTTATGTGTTCGTTACATAACAGGTTTATTGCAGCCGAAACAAACGCTGGCTGTACTCGACTGGCATAACTTGCATTAAGGCTGTAGCCAACGAGGGGGGGGGGGGGGTTGAACCCGAAATTTTAACATAAAATATATATATACACATATAAAAAAACAAATAAAAAAATTTGTTGAACTTTTTCATAGTCATAACAAATAAAAAATTGTTGATGGTTATGAATAAACTTAAAAACAAAGGAAATACAAATTTACTTAATTTGTCAATCAATTTTGTTAAGTCGTAACAAAAAGTCATAGTTTGTCAGCTGTGCGGAAGCCATGTTGTAGTAGGAAGTGTGAACGACAATGAATGAGCGGGAATTTGACATAACCTATGTCTATCAATCCACACATCAGGATGTATTTTTTTATCGTGTGTGCACTGTACAGTTTACAGTTTTATATAGTGACATTTAGTCTTCCTAGAGCTTTGTGCGGTCTTTTTAAATGACATCACGACGATATATAAATTCTCAAAAAGGTAACTAAAAGCAAACAAAATAGTGGAAATATATTTTTAATTATGCCTGCTCCTGCATCAACTGCCCTCGCCCTAATCTTTATTTGACAAGGCAAGGCAAGTCAAATGGTTTCTTATTACAGTATATTTCTGATGGCGTGGTAACATTCTCTCTGTGGTCCACGAACGGCTTACATGGGTCATTAAAATCTTGAAGAGAATGCGACCAATATTTACAATGGCTAAATAATTTAGCCACGTTTTAAATTTAAACTGACCCTTTACAATTATTGTAAAGGGCGAGTTTAAATTAATTGTTTCATTTGTATTTGTATTAAATAACGGTTTTGCACAAAAAATGAATGTATTGGAAACATTCGTTGTTCAGTCAATTTGTTGGATAACAGTCGGTAGCGTTAACTATCAACAATTGAGGCGGCCCGGGATCTAGTCCGGTGTCATTCAACACTTTCCACAACTGTAGGGCCTACACGTTACTTTTAGTAACGTGTTTTTCATTGGTGTAACTAATATGTTTTACTAATATAGTACCGATATTTATTTTAAGATAAATTTAAGTATTACAATATTTAGCCTATAGGCCTTATAAATTTTTTAAAAGATTTTATCATTATTACATAAACCCTTAAACTAGAATGTGTACGCCTTGAAATGATGAAATTCCAACAACATTCTAGTGTTGATTGGCAGGCAGAAACCCCGTTTCACACAGTTAACCTGCACGTTTATTATATCACGTGATGTGTAAACTCATTGACTTCAATAACGTCTATAATTAAGCACAAGAAGTACACTATATTAATTGTTCACTAGACTTGACGAGCAGTGAAATTTACGCAATAGCAAAGAATAACTAAGAACAATCAGGGTCACACTGATTTAGCGACAATAATAATCCATTAACTGATCTGTTTACTAGATAAAGGCCTACAGAGTGTCAGAAATAACGTTCCATCAGGTTGTTGGAAGATGATTACTTGGAAAAAAAAAATAAGGTCCCTGCTTAAACTTATGCCCTAAAACGCTTCGTTAAGCCGCTAAATTCGCCATTTTGTTTTTACACTAAATAATTTTTATTTTCGTAGAATCATTGTATTAAGTTCATAATTGGTATGAACCTTCATCACAGCAATGCTCGTTTGAAAAAAAAAATATTTTTTCATATGTGTTTTTTTTCAAAATGGCGGCCATTTTAATTTTTAAACTCAAATATCTCAAAATCAGTAAATTATATCAAAATTTAAAAGGCACAAAAAAGTTTGAAAATTAAATTATCTAACCAACGGCACCAATTTTGTAAGGATTTGACAACAAATAACGGAGTTATTGCGATTTTCTGTATTAAAACATTAATTTTGCATTATGATTAATGCAAATAATTCTCAATAACTACCTTTTGCTGTCAGATCCTTCCGACTTTTTTGTGTCTTGTAAAACTGTCATAAAATTTACACGTTATATTTGAGTTTACAATTTTAAAATGGCCGCTGTTTTAAAAGTACATATTGAATTATTTTTAAACAAGAATTGCTGTGATGAAGGTTCATGCCAAATATGAACTTAATACAATGATTCGCTACGGAAATAAAAGTTATATAGTATGAAAAACATAATGGCGGCTAACGGCTTGACAAAGCATTTACGAGGACATATGTTTATACAAGTTTTTTCTTTGTTTTTGTCCAAGTAATCATCTAACAAAATACTGAAATGTTTTTTTCTGACACCCTGTACACAAATTAAGACGTCTTCAGTGTTTTATTTAATAAGAAATAGCCTAAGTTCTACGAAGAACTATCACATTGTGTGTTATTTAGTAATTCAAGTTTTTGGTGCCGTTGAATAGGGCTTGGAATGTAGTTGTTTCCGCCAAAAATTGATGACTGTCGAACTTAAAACAAGGGCGATATCCTCAAATAAAATTTTCCCATTAGAATAACATTGAGATTGGTTTGAGCATTAGAGCATTTTAAACATCTGTTAACGTACAGCTGTAGTTTTTGGTGATCACTGATATTCACAATATCGGATTGGTCGGATGTCATTGATTTAGAATTAAAAATAACTTTTGTATTCTATAAATTGTTCGATGTCAAGCAACACGTGCACTAGTCTGTATATTAATAGGCAAGCATGTTTCTTTTCCTTCTTTTTTTTTTGCTTGTGTTCATCGTAAGGAGAAATCTATAAATATACCATTAAAAGTGACCTGTAGATGAGGAGAGAAACCATTATAATTCACATCGGCCCTCACGGCTACGCCCCACCAAGGAGTCTAAAATATATTTATTTTAGATTCCATGGGCCCACAATCTTTCAAAGTTTTCATGATAATCTTATAGGAGAAGACCAATTCAAATCAAAATCAAATCAAAATATATTTTATTTCCAAAAAATAATACACTACAATGTAGTACAATTAAAATACATGGAAATGTACCCACATGGGCCAATGCCTGTGTGTGGGTACGAGTCGCTATGCATTTTTAACAACAATTTGAAAAAAAGAGAAAAACATGGAGATTTAATATTATAACTGAAAGTGAGTGTGCGGAGTATTTAGGTAGATTTATATGATGAAAAAAACTAACTCTGAAAAGGAAATAGAATTTATAGATTGGGGGAGGGATGGGAGACAAACCAAGGCAGGATGTTAAGATACAGAAAATAGTAGGGTCATAGTATAGCAACTCTGTAACCAGAAGTTATGACATTCTCAGCACCTTCCCTTCCAATTTCAGATAACCACATATTTAAACATTGTTTGTATTTACTTATGGAACCTTGAAAATCCCTAATGTGTGAAGGAATATTCCTGTACAAGATATGAGCTATGTAATATGAATTTGTAATAGAAAAAGATTTGTAAAGATTTATTACTTGAATACCAATATTTCTTGAATGACGAGTAAAGTGACTGTGAGTGGGAATGCTGAAAATGGAATTTGAATGTTTGTGTACAAAAATTAAAAGAGTTTTTACATATAACTGTCTGATGTTTAAAACGTTAAAAATATTGAATAGTTCCGCAGTAGGAAACCGCCTTCCTTGGCCCAGAGCAACTTTAAGGATTGTCTTTTGAATTATATGCAAAGGTTCTAAAGTTATAGTAGGATTCACGAAAATAGTCCGATGAGAGTCGATACATTGTTGCCAAATTTATTCTGAAACACAATTTTATTCTGTATTACACATATGGTAAACATAACCAAAATGACAACATTGCAGGGCGAGAGGGGGTGAGGGGGGACACAGCTGTTAAAATTTCCATCGGACTATTTTCGTGCATCTTACTATAATTGATTCAATAATTGATTAAATTATTGGACAGCTGTTGTAGGAACAAATGCTAGCAAATCAAGGAGAGCCGATGTTTCAGTTATAAAATCTTTTTCATCACACTACATCGATATCACCTGTTTATGACCCTCACTTCTACCAAGGAAACACCTGGTTTCTCGGCCTAGGCCGGAAAACTTTGGAAGCGGTAGCAAAGAAATCTAGAATGTAATAATAGGTGACAACAACAACAACAAATAATAAATCAGTGACGTAGTTGGTAGTTCAGCTGATAGCAACTGTCAAATATATATGACGTACGGAAAAATTGTGCTTTTTAGCTGTAACAGGACTGGGGAAAACTGCTGGAATGAAATAGACAAGGACTGTTTCATTAGCGGGAAAAACTATGTAAAAATTAGAACCCAAAACGTCACTAGCCTGATCCTGATCAGCTGGTATACATGTTATTCTTATATGGACATCAGATGGATTACGTCACCGGCCTGACTCAAAAAAGCGGCATTTTCCAACATCAAAGGAATGAAACAGCCCTTCTTTTGTTTATATGTTCTCCGCAGTCCTGAGCTGTAGTTGTCACCTACCGTTAGAGTATTCTAAATAGTTCTGGCGGTCTTAGCTGATGTGAAGTGGTTGACTAGCAACTAGAAACACAAGCAGTACATCTCGCTAGGTTAGTTGAGGTTATGTTTGGTTTTATATGAACGAAAAAATATTTTTTCACTTGTTTAGAATTTATTAAATTGTGTAGTGTGATGAAAAATATCGTTCGTAACTCGGCCAAAAATGTTTTGCCTGGTCTCGACTTCGTCACTTGAAACACGCGATCGCGAGGCCGGCAAACCCCCGTTTTCGGTCATTGTAAAGAAACTATTTCAAGTAGTCTAATTGGGTGCAAACCAACTGAATTTTTGGTCGAATTTTGGATCAGAAGGCGATCTCTAGAGTAGGAACAATAAATAAATAACTATAGTAGGCGTCACGAAAATGCGAGCCTGAATTTAAAACAGAAAACAGTGTTGCCGATTTGTGCCGACTAATCCAGCTGTTGGCATATGTTATTAATTACTGAAAATGTAGGAAAACATGTAACATGTAAACAAAAACAAATTGGCAACATCTCTAGGTAAGACTAATGTAAATCAGCTTCCAGCTGTTTAAATTTCCAAGCTCGCAATTTCATGACGCCTAGTATAGCATACGTGTTGCTCAAAATCGAGCAATCTATTCTAATACAATACAAATAAATGTTACTTTTAGCTCGAAATCGATGACACCCGACCAATCCAATAATGGGAATATTTTTTTTGTCTTTAATTTTATATTTGCAACTGTACAAAAAAAAAAAAAAAAAAAAAAAATACAACGAGCAAATTTGCTAATAACATCAAAACTACACACATTTACAGCTGATTACTAACAGATGTTTAAAATTCTTTATTCAATCCCAATGTTATTTAAATGGGAAATTTTGGGGTTTCAATGGTGGATAGCGCCTTTATTTTCAGTCCGATTCTCATAAGTTTTTGTTGGAAACAACTACAGCTAGACCAAGCCCTATCCAACGACACCAAAAACTTGAAAATCGGTTGAAAATTGTAGGAGGAGTTAACACAAAAAACCCTAAGCGTATTAAATAAGTATAGATCCCTTGGGTTCCAATATGTTAACCAATTTTAATATGAGTATTATTTTTGTTACAGTCTCTATTTGTACATAAATAGTATAGATATAGTTAAGGAAAACATACCGTATGTTGCTAGAGGTGAAAAATAATTCTATTGATATAGTAGGCCTTTATCGTTCACAATAATGAAGTGTGATTTAAAAAAATAAAGATAAAGGCCTTTTAATATTTTATTAAGGGGAATGAATTTAGAGAATTGTATTCTCCTATAATACGTTCATGTGTACTGTAGTTTAATATATAAAAATTACCTTTTGATCGAAATTCGACTAAAATTTTAGTTGAGCTGGAAGTTTTAAAAGACATTTTATGACTGAAACATTTGTGCTTCTTGTTTTCTAGCAGTCGTTTTTACGACAGCTGTCTTAAGATTCAATCAATTATCCTTCCTCCATAACATTTAACATTGGAACCAAGGCATCTGATAATTGCCTTGATGATTGGAACTTTGAAAGCCTGTTGGACCCTTGGATTGGAGTCCGTTGAGAATTAGAATGGTATCCTGCTCATTTTCAGTACTACCTTCCTTACGGTATGCGCGGATTTCTCCTACGATGCACACAAAAGGATAAAAAAGGAGGAAAAGAAACATGCTTGCCTATTAATATTTAGATTAAATGCAGGCCTACCGTCGTTAGTATTTTTTGTTTTAGTTTTCAATTCATTTTTTCTTAAACAGTTATAAATTTTATATTTTTATTTTAAAAGCTGTCCTTTTAAACTACCACTGAGCGAATGTCCTATCAATGTTTTCAGACTTAATGATTAAAAATTATTACTATAAGAACTGGCAAAAAACAGACAAAACACTACATGTTCATTGAAAGTTTAAAACATCAAAGTTTTTTTTTATTTTGATTTTGTTTGTACTTTTTAGAAGTATACTCTGATGAATATTTCTGCACTTAAGACTATGTTATGGGCATGGAGGATAGCACTTCTGGAAGATCATAAATTACTTTTTTGTCCCCAATACAATTATAAACAGAAAGTTATGGTTGTCAAAGCCATTAAGCTACAAAAACAAATCAACATGAAAAGCTGTAAAAATTTAAAATCGTATTTTTTTATGAATTGCTCTAATAAAAAGCTTATAACTATATCAAAAATTCAAAACAAAGTATTTTAGTCCGGCTTAATTTTTTTTCTTTGAAAAAAACTAATGTAAAAAACACTAAACATTATTAAGTAATAAATAACAATAATGAGTTTTTGTAATAATTAATTTTAATTTTGTACCCAGATTTACAAAAACATAAACTTCTACAATTATAAAACTAAAGTATTTGACACTAGTATTAATATAATAATTTTGTTTTGGTACTAACATTACCTGTGCGTAAGATGACTCCTTAGTTTGAAGAATGGATGCAACCTGTCCGACACAGCACACCACAACACAACACGGCGCCGCGTAGCGTAGGCCAAGCCGCTGGTAATGGAAGGGGGGAGGGGATAATACCTGGAGGTCACTCATCAAATATTAAATTCCTTCAAATGCGAGCCATTAAGTAGAACAAGGTGTACTAAGTTTATGGTAATAGTGCTACTTTTTCAGAGGTTGGTACAAGTTTAAGTTGAATTTGGGTCCTAACAGATTATTGCACTACTTTAAGTTGAAATAAGAGTAATAATATTGGTGCAAGGGAGTGTTTAAAACTACTAGATTTTTTTATGTTTTTATCAAACTGGATTTTCGATATAAATAACTTTTAGGTGTTTCAATTTCTTGTGTGGTTAAAAGTATCTAAATTTTTTTAGACGAGGACGTGTCTTTATTTTATTACGTAATTTAGTTATATGTTTACAGTAGGCCAAAAATCATAACATGTTCGTAGGCTCCAAACTGGTTCATGAGAGTGTACTTAAATAATCAAAATCATATGGATCGTGATTTTTTTCGTTATCTAGAGTTGTGCTATACCTTTTCTATAAACCTTTCCAATTTGACCCCAAGATTATTTTATTGTTTAAATAAAAAAAAATATACTAGTATTATTGTACAGTTATTTCAAAGCATATTTTTAGAACTAAAATGTTGGCAACTAAGGAACTATTTAAACTCTAATTATTAATCGCTCCTGGTCGATATTCAACCAAAATTTCACTTGATCTGGAGCAAGGCCGACTCTGGACCCAATTTACAGTGGACGCGTTGACGGCCCACGAGAATGCACGCGATCCGATTGACAAAAATTATATGGAGTATAACTTAACACAATACTGAATAATCCAGCACTTAAACATATGTGGTTCTGTATGCATTGTACGTACTGGCCCAAATACATTATCATGTTCTATTGTGCTCATCTACAGGAAACTACTATTTTCCACTAGACCTACCTTTCTCACGGATTTCTTAAACAATGCACAAAAGCCGAGAAAAAAGGAGGAAAATATTTTATGAAAAATAAAAAAGGTGTGTAATATACTTATTGAGTATTTTCATGGAAAACTGCTTAAAGTATCTATTAACCCAACTGGACTAAGGTACGCTGTACGCTCATTATTAGGATTGGATCTACAACTGATATTTAGGCTACATAACTTATGTGGTTTTATTGCAGAATATTACTTCAAAACTTTCGGACCAAAGTATTAATTTTTTAGTTGAATTGAAATATTTTTGACATGTTAGGGTTAGGTTTACTACTGATCTCCTATTTATTTTATTATTATTTTCTTTAGGCTATATTTGGTTTTATTGTGGAATATTACTTTAAACTTTTTGGACCAATGTAAGTTAATTGAATTGAAATTTGTTTGACATGTTGTAATATGTGGCATAGGCTATATTTTTATAATATTAATACAGTTGTATCTTCCACACCTCACTACTTTATCAGCACTTTTTTAAGACGCCGACGAAGCTACCAGGGTGTATTTTAAGGCGAATACGAATGAAGAGTGAATGTGGAATGTGTGCTATGATTTGAGTAGCTTTGCTACAGCAGGACTACGCACGACTCACGTCATGGTGATGCATACAGAAGGTCTATTCTGTCGCGTGTCATTGGGAATGTGAGGAACTTCGTTTTCATTTCAAGGTAAAATTCCTCGATGATGTTTAAGATAATTGACTTTAGAAATTGTTTTTGTTTTCAAAAGAATTGATGTAACCTAGACACTGGAATTTGAAATTAAACGTAATTACAATATGTAGCTTGATGAAACCATATAGGCTATTAAGCTATTAAGTACAGTTTACAGCTTGCTGATTTCAGATGATATGTTTTTAGAAATGCAATAACTGAACCAACATATTTATAAATTTGGATCAACTAAACCTGTTCTGAATCTAACAAGAAAATAAAAATACAAAGGGACTTCTTCCCATTATTTATGAGTATAAATATCGAAGATTGTGTGTAGCGTAACTTCATAGTGTTGTCACAAATATTTTTGTGTCCTTAACTTGATAAAAAGCTTTAAATTACTTAAATTATAATTTAAAGTAAATCATCACAAAGAATCTCATAATCCCTCAATCTTTTGATGTGTATATAGCAAATAAATAATTTTTTTAATTCAAAGTTTATTTTCGTATAATAGTGAATTCATGTTACTGTTTTGAAATCATTTACAATAGAGGACTTAGAGGCTTTTTAAAGACTTGCAGTAAATGTCTGAAATAACAGTTCGAAAAAATGAAGATAAACTTATGGTTTCACAGCGAGTGATGTGTAAAACGCCCTCTACAATATATCATACAATAACAAGTTTGAATGTTAACAAATACATAGATGAAATAATTAATTCAGCCTTGATCTGTATACCTTAATCTCCCAATGATTGCAAGATCGGATTAAGTGCTTCTTTCAAAATATGGACTGGGAGTATTTGGCTAAAAACCTTATCTGGACCGGCTTGCGGTGTTTCATTTCCAACCAGTTTACAACGAGCTCCGGCAATGTCATCATTATAATTTATATCATCGTTATAATCATCATATCATCATTATAATTGATCAGTTAATTAGTTCTCAAATAGTTTGTTTCAATTTATTTAAATAATTTATTTTTTACATTGAGGTAAATTTTGCAGTTAATCTCTTATCTAAGAGATTAACAAAGATACCGACCGACTGTATTACGACTGCTTTTAGCGGTTTAAAAAATTATCTTTAGGAAAGTAATCCTATACTCTTATACGAGTAATGTTTGCTTGTTTGCTTGTTTGCTTGCTTGCACAATTATCTCAAAAACGGCTCCGACGATTTCCTTCAAATTTTGGAATAAACTTAGTTTTACCTTAAAAATACGATTGAGATGGGTCTCGCCCCCAGGGAAAATCTAATTTTGCTAAAAATTAAAGTTTAAAATTACAAAATTTTAACATTGGGCTTATGGGTTGCCATGTTGGCAACGAATTAACAACATATAAACAAGAAGTACATTCAGAACTTCATATCACCTGTTCCTTTTAGTACAGTAATTTTAGTCTGAAAGTGTGGCTGCCACTCATTCTGATATTTAAATTTACTAATATTTCACCGAGCAACGCTCGGTCCTTCTGGTACTTAAAACCAAATGTGTGTATATTTGGAAGTCAACCCATTTTAACTGGTTGAGGAGAAATCCGTTGTTCATGATATTTGTTAATATCAACAAAACATGATATTTTTGTAACCCCCGAAAATATTGGTACATCTTCACTAGGTGTGGTACTACCACATTTGTTCACACAATATCCATGGCAGCTAAACATAAATCAACAATTTCAATTTAAAATTCTCTGATTTTAATATACATATTATCAAAACACAAGACTGAACTACCTGATGAATGTTGTGAAAGATTAAACCAGAGCTGGTGTTTATCTTGGGATGAGCAAGCAGCATAGAAACATAATATGTCCCTATTAAAATATTCTGATCTAAATAAAGCCTTTTTAGAGAATTGTTCCTCTGCGCACAGACAGACAGCGTTTAATTGGAGCGTATATACAGGGGTGCTGAAAATACTGGAAACCGCTTGATATTTTTATCAATAATTGAGCTACTGGCTTTAAGACCTAATTTATTAACATGATAACTAAGTATCCAAGTGTGATGGGGTCGGCCCATATAAAAAGACAGTAGAAAACTTTAAACGTAATCATAAATTGATATGTACATCTAATTAAAGGGCTCACATATATACAGTAGTAGAGTACTTTGCAATAATGGGATACTCTTTGCTAACCAATTTGGTTATCAAAAACAGAAATCTTGTAAGCTTGCTTTGGTCAACTTCATAAATTCTTGCATCGACGCCTTGGATGGGGGTGAGACGGCCATTGGCTGTTTCATCGACCTATCCAAGGCGTTTGATTGCGTCTCACATCCAGTTCTTCTGCGAAAACTAGGAGCTATAGGTATTAGAGGAAAGGCTTTCAACTGGTTACAGTCGTATCTCTCAAATAGATCTCAAATAACAAAAACAGATTTCATCGACCAAAATAAAGTGAGGAAATCATCATACTCAAATCCAAAACAGAGCAACTTCGGAGTTCCACAGGGCTCAATTTTGGGCCCTGTCCTCTTTCTTATTTACATCAATGATATTTCCGAGCACATCCCAGGAAATCTTCTTACTATTTTCGCAGACGACACCTCCGTTTTAACCACCCATAAGGATCTTGGGAAACTGGAAGAAGCAACTTTCATTAATCTCAATAGACTTTCTCAGTATTTTTCCACTATTAATCTACAAATAAACCCACATAAAACTCAGTACATCCACTTCATGACAAACCAGAAAAAGGATAGATTAATCAGGACAGGAGAAACTCTCCCCTCAGTAGTTCTAAATGACACCGTTATTGATGACGCCCCATATGTCGACTATCTGGGAGTGAGATTGGACGGTGGGCTCAGGTGGAATGACCATATAGATAAATTATCCAAACAGATCTCTTCAAATATTTTTGTGCTAAAAAATATTTCTTCTTTAAATAATATTTCACTGTCAAAACTAGTCTATTTTGGACTGATTGAGAGCTTGATTAGGCAATCCATCATACTCTGGGGTTTGTCTAGCAAATCAAACTTGAATAGAATATTTTCACTTCAGAAAAGGGCCATAAGATGTATTTTAAAGCTCAAACCAACCGATTCTTGTCAAATGCATTTCAAAGATCTTGGAATTTTAACAGTGCCATGTATTTACATGTTTGAGGTAATCTCTTTTGTCAAGGAAAGACACCTTGTAAAGGCTCATGAACATTCGTACAATACCAGAAACAGAAATCTTAACCCTTCAACATCTCATAGATTAAAATTGTTCGAGCAAAAACCTGAATACATCGGCCTCAAGCTACTTTCTCAGCTTCCGGTAGAACTGGCTCAAATCAACGACATTAAAAAATTTAAGAAAGAACTTAAAATATTTCTTTTGGAACTAAGTTTTTACCAGCTACCTATTTACCTGACCTAATAACCTAATTACCCAACCTAGCCTAACCTAAATATCTGCTATCCTAACCTACATTGGACAAACTTCGGAGACTGGAAGTGCCAAGATTTATTTTAGAGATAGGAACATGACAGGTCTCATGCCAGAAGATGGTCAATCGAGACGACGTGGGAAAAGTAAAGTAAAGTAAAGTAAGTACAATTCTGCAAATCTGAACTCGGGTGATTGAGATTGAGCTTAGATTTAGGTTTAATTTTTTTGCCTTTCAGCTTAAAAATTATTATTATCTAAATGCCAGGCAATTAAAGTTCTCATTGAAATAAAATTTCTGAAAATTTAAATTCTATAACTTTGGATATACTTGACCTTTTGAGGTCCGGTTTGTGGAATATAATTTAGAAAGTCAAGACCCTTAAAATTATATGACACAGGCTGATGAGTTTTCCTTTAATACTTCCTACAAGGACGTACCCCTAGGAATCTTAAAGGAAAATCCATCGTCCTATTTTGTACTGTATATCATTTTAAAGTGTTATTTTCGAAATAATATGCCACAAACCGGAACTCAAAATGTCAAGTATGTCCGAAGTTATTGAATTTTTCAGTTTCATTAGTATGATTTCAATAAGAAGTTTAAATGTCTGCCATTTAAGACTCAGTCATCCATTTGAGGTTGGGTTTGCAGCAATGTTCTATACTAAGAGACTTTTAATGTGATGTGCATATCAACCAAAATGCTTACATTTAAAAATTTCTACTGTATGAGTGATATACGGCACACATATTCAATGAGGTCTGTATTAAATCCAACTTATTTGAGCGCTAACGTAGTAAACAATAATTCTTTCACGTAATTTTTGTGACTTAAAGTAATTACACAAATTACACAATAATGCAATCCAAAATCAGCCGATTGCTCTTAATTAAATTCTCAACGGAATGAGTTTTCATAGTGTCAATCATAGTGTCATTAAGTTTTTATATTTTTATATTAAAGAATCTATACTTATTTAGTACGCTAAAGGTTTTTTTTTATAAGAGAACTCATTCTACAATTTTCAACTGATTTTTAAGTTTTTTTTTTTTTATTGGATAGTACTTGTTCTGTAGTTGGGTCCCCCAATAATTTTTGAAAATAGGACTTAAATTAAAAGTGCTATCCATCATTGAAATTTGAAATTTTTTCCATTAGAATAACATTGGTCGAGAATTTTAAACATACGTTTAAAGTACAGCTATAAATAGGTGTAGTTATGGGTGAGTACCGGAACTGATAATCACCAGGATAATCAAGCAGGAAATTATGAAATGTGAAACATTAAACCAAGAAAATAAAAGTCTAAAACAACAAGTGTACCAGATCTTAAATCTCAAAACCAATCTGGAGAAGAAACTCCAAGAAATTGAGAGTAAAACTGTAATTAGCGAACGGGAATATGCCTTAAAAGTCTCTAAGCTCTTGAAATCTGATGATGCTGCATGGTCTAAAGCTCGTTGGCTTGATGACTCAATTCTGCAATCCTATTTTCACTCATTTAGCAACTCAACTACAGAGGGATCTTCTATTCTCTACCTAGGACCTCTTACTACTCAGATGCTTAAATTTTGCAACAATGATGACTTGCAATCTGAAGTGGATGAGTTACTTTTCAACAAGCATAGGTTTGTCTTGTGCTGCCTGAATAATAGTCTTAACCCCCATGACGTAGACTCTGGCTCCCATTGGAGTCTACTAGTTTTTGACAATGAAAAAAAATTGGCATTTCATTTTGATTCATTCGCAAATTTTAACGTCCAAAGTGCTCTCCATCTTATGGCTAAACTTAACTATGATAGAGGAAGTCTTATAAATATACCATGTGTACAAGCAAATAATTTTGAATGTGGTATCAACGTTTTGATTAATGCAAAGTTGGTAGCTGAATGTTACTGCAAACATGTAATTAGTAAGAGTCTGCCTCTACATGAATGGTTTCATAAATTCTTTGTCTCAAGAACTGACAATGTTGCTCCTTCTGACAAAGAAACTTCTAAAGAAAAACAAAGTGAAACCTCAATAGGTACTGAGAGTGGAAACGGATGGTGTCATGTAGGGCATCGTAAAAAAAAATCTGCAACGAAATGTAATGTAAACCTCAGCTCAACTTATGCAACTACTGAAACCAAAAATAAATTTGATATCCTTGCAGAACTACAAACAACAGATGATACTAAATCATCAGTGAAGAACAAATTTGAAATAAGTGAATCTGAAAAAAACCACACTGTGTTAGATCAAAATAAAACACAACCTACATCTAATCAAGACAATCAGCAGTTTTCTTTTGTAAAAACTAGTTCAAAGCCAACATTGTATGTTGTAGGTGACAGTCATGCAAGAGACATGGCCAGCATTCTGTTACAATATTTTTCTCAATATAATGTTACCTCATTCTACTATCCGGGAGCTCCCCTGTTACATGTGGTGGAACAACTGATAAACATGAAAAATAAATGGAAAGCAAATGATCTGATCATAATAATTGGTGGAACCAATGAAACTAATCCTGAACACGTCACTAAAGTTCTAACAAAGTTAAGCATGTTTATAAAAACTTGTGAGGCAGAACTTATTTTAACTGAATTGCCTTATCTTCAGCAACAGCATGATGCCGATGATAAATTAATTGAAATAGGAAATTTTAATTCAAACCTCTGGTCCTGGTCAATATCTAACAACATTAAGTTTCTTATGTTCAGTCATCTGCTGTTAGTCAATTTACATTTCAGCAAAAACGGACTTCATTTAAATAAAAAAGGAAAGTCCATAGTTGGTAAAAGTATTCATGCTTGGCTAAAATATAGAATTCCATTAGAATCAACAGCAGGAGTAAAATCCCTCGCAGATCTACCCTCTTCGAGGAAAACAAACCCCCATTCAATACGTATAATCGAATCTGACATGAAAGAAATGATACAAAAACATCGCCATGAAGAATTTACAGCCTTTGCTCATTGCATTTCAGGTGATTTGCACCATGAAAAAAATATGTCACAGGGTGTAGCAGTTGTTTTCAAGCGACACTTTGGCAAACCCTCACATTACAATTGTCTAAACCAATACATTTCATGCCAAAAAGCTATAGAAGGAGCAACTGTCTACAGTCTAATAACAAAGCCAAAATTTCACCATAAACCTAGACCACATATCTACGACCAAGCCTTTTATTACTTATTGGAGGACTTCAAGAGAAGAGGCCTGAAACAACTTATTTGTTCACCCATGGGGTGTGTTAGGGATAATATCAAGATGAACCATTTTATATGCAACTTTAAAAAATTTCAAGAGTACACAGGAGCAAATATTTGTATAATAGTGAGTGAAGAACCTCCGCATACACAGTTAAATGGAACGTCAAAAGATTTCATAAAAAAGCTACAAGAACTTCTGACAACCAAACAAGATGAGGCTTTTTCAAGGACTCCTATTGAACCAGCTGTGTTACCATGTTCTGAGGCGCTGGTGCCGAGTACTGCAAGCCAACAGTCTACAGCAATTGAAATTTCAAGCCAGACCCAGCCCAACAGGCAGTCGACCAGCCTTTTTCCTCTGCTAGTACCGGGTCCTCGGCCGCAATGTTCACCACCTCTTCACGCCCCAGCCCCAGTCAGTGAATGTCAAAGTGCCCTGAATCAGGGAGAAGTGTCCTCAGTGTCAGTGTCAGTGTCGGGAGTATGTGCTTCGTCACAGTCCACCATTGAAGATCTTCATCAGACCATCAGTAATAGTCTAATAGTCGCAGGCAATCCGGATGTTTCTTCTTTAAACTCCCCTCTAACAGCTTTGACAACACCCAGTTGATCTCAAAGCATAACAAAGTAAATCATTTTGTTCAACCTCATTCCACAATAAAGAAAAAAAGTTTCTTAAAAATTTTTCATCAGAACATACAAGATTTACAGTCACGGGTTGAACCATTAGAAATAATTTTATCCGAAATTAAACCTGATATAATAATACTATCTGAGCATAATCTTAAAGACTCTAATATAGAACGATTCAACTTATCAAATTATTCTGTAATTAACAAATATGCTCGAACAACCACAACTGGAGGAGGAGTAATGATTCTTGCTGAGAGGAGTTTGAAGGGGAAACATTTGGCCTCTCTGGGTGTTCATAATGTTCATAATCTTTGTGAAGATAAAACTTTTGAATGTTGTTTAGCTAAGTTCCATAATAATCATTTGAAATTTTTATTAGCAGCAGTGTATCGTACTCCTAATTTTCAAACAGTAGAGTTTCTTAACAGGCTTGATAATTTTATTACACTTTTGTTAAAAAAAGAAAAATATATTGTAATAGCCGGAGATTTTAATATTAATGTTTTGAAGCATTCTGCTGAATCAATTGAATTTGAAAATATTCTTACTCGTCATGGATTAAAATATTTAATAGAATTCCCCACCAGAGTCACAGCCAATTCTGAATCAGGCTTAGATAATTTTTTGACAAATATTGATTTTAGCTCTCTTAAAGTAGAAGGCGTAATAACAGGTTCGTCTGATCATGACGGACAAATATTAGAGATTGAAAGTACTTTAAAAAATAATGAAAATAAGCAACTTTTTCGCTTTGGAAGAAAATTCTCAAAAGAAAATATCAGACTCTTTAACTCATTACTGGAAAAGGAGGATTGGATTTCAGTTTACAATGCTCCAGTCAATGAAAAGTACAACTGTTTCGATAACATTTTCAAGTACTATTTCGATCTTTCTTTTCCAAAAGTTCAAATAAAAATTAACAAAAATAAGAAGTCATGGATTACTGAAGAGTTGAAAGCTGAAAAAAATAATATTGTACAACTCAGCAAACGAGCAAGAGAAACAAAATCCATAGAACTTCATAAACAAGTAAAAGTTAGAAATAAACAATTTAAAATTAATTCAGTAAATACAAAGAGAAATTTTTTCCAAAATAAGATTGTTAACTCCAACAACATCACTAAAACCACCTGGGAAATCATTAACTCAGAAGTTTCAAATAAAAGGAGCAAATCAAATGCAAATTTTTCAATAGAGCTAGAAGGTGAACTGATCTCTAATCCAAATAAAATAAGTAACACTTTCAATGATTTTTTTGTCAATGTAATTGAGAATCTTCTTAAAGAATTGCCGCCATCAAAACCAGTAATAAATAATGAAAGTTTAAATCCAGATAAAATTTTTCGATGCGATCCACTAGCTGAAAAGGAATTGGTAAAAATCATTGATTCTTTGAAAAATAAAATGTCCTGTGGGTATGATGAGATTCCAGTTAAGGTAATAAAATTAACAAAAATCCCTCTGATAAAGCCACTTTTGCATGTCATAAATTCATCTTTTATATCTGGGATCTTTCCAGATAAATTGAAAATTACAAAAGTTGTGCCTATCTACAAAAAAGGCAAAACCACAGATTATGAAAATTATCGTCCAGTCTCTATCTTGCCAGCAATTTCAAAAGTTTTTGAAAAAGCCATGCACAATAGACTCATGTCTTTTTTAGAAAGAAATGACCTTTTAGATTATGAACAACACGGTTTTTTGCAGAAATAAATCAGTTACAACAGCACTTGTAAATTTTACGGAGTCAATAATTGAATCAATAGATAAAAAAGAAAAAGTTGTCGGAATCTTTATGGATCTCTCCAAAGCTTTTGACAGTATATCTCACGAAATATTAATTTCTAAATTACAGTCACTAGGAATTAGGGGTACTTCATTACAATGGTTTAAATCATATCTCAGTAATAGATTACAATACACAGAAATCACGCATATAAATAATACCAGAATGTTAAAATATCCTTCCTCAACTCAAGTAGTAAAGCATGGCATTCCTCAAGGTTCAATATTAGGACCTTTACTTTTCATCTGTTATGTAAAAGATATGTCTAAATGCCTTGGTTCCTTTGATAATATTAAAGCTCAACTCATACAGTATGCTGATGATTCAAATCTCATCATATCTGCTAGAACAGCGAATGAACTGGAGGTTGCTGCTCACTCAGAATTATCAAACATTCATAATTTGCTCACAAACAATAAATTAATTTTAAATGCTCAGAAAACAAATTTTGTATCATTCAGTACAAAAAAGAACAAAAATAAATTCAATCCCCACATTTTCATTGAAAATGAATCAATTAACCAAATTGATGGCACAAAGTTTTTAGGACTTCATATTGACAACTGTCTTAGTTGGTGCCAGCACGTGGATCACATTGTTCGCAAAATAAATTCTGGAATTTATGCTTTAAGAAGAATGTATTATTTAATTGATTTAGCAACCTTAAAAGTAATTTTTCATTCCCACATTCAATCCCATATAGCATATGGAATCTCAGTTTATGGAGGCACTTCCCACCAAAATTTGAGTAGAATATTAGTTCTACAGAAAAAAGCCTTAAGGGTAATGTTAAATTTGGATTATAAAGACTCTGTGAGACAACATTTTGCTGATTTAAAAATATTAACAGTTTTTGGTTTGTATGTGCTAGAATGTATTATGCATGTGAAAAACAACTATGATAGGTTTAAAATACACTGTGAAAACCACACATACAACACCAGAAACAAAACTGATATTGTTTTACCACAACATAACCTTGAGGTTTTTAAGACTAAGCCTTCTTACAAAGGAGTAAAATTATTGAAAATTATTCCTAAGGAAATAAGAGAAATTGTAGACATCAACAAATTTAAGTCTAACCTCAAAAAATTTCTATTTGAAAGGCCTATTTATTCTTTGGATGAATTTTATTCACTGTCATCTTAGAATTAAGTATTAGTAATTAAGAACTTGACACTATTTATTGTACGGATTGTACAAATAAAAAATAAAGATATTTTGAATTTGAATTTGAATTTGATAATCATTGTAGTGGATAGACGAGGACGGTAATAATTGATTTATTATTTATTTATTTATTTGGTCGCGTTAACTAAACGTAATTTTTATGCTCGATTTCGAGCAAAGTTTGCACTAGTGGTTATAAATACTGAAGGTCCTTGTAATTTTAATTATATTATTTTATTCACAAAAACGGTAGAACGTGGTTACAATCTGACAATGCGAATGCCGTGTTTTCTCAAGGCTATGTGTTATCTGTCCTACTTGTTTCTTATACCTTTGTGTGCATTGGGATGTCAATTTCTATTGTTTAGCCCTACATGTGTGATGGAACTTTAATCCAACTAAACTATTAAACTAATTAAATTCACCACAAATTCCCCAGTACATTAATTTAGGTTAAATAATACGTTACAGGGAGATACAAGACATATAGTTTCCTTTCCACAGTGTTAAATATTTACCTTTAAATAGGTATTTAAATCACTCACCCCCCCCCCCCATTGAAATCACTCAAACAGATTCTTTTATCTTTTAGCAGTTTTTTTGGCCTAAATATTACAAAACAACTTTTAAAATAAAAAAAATATTACCGATGTATTATTAGGGAAAGCACTTGTAATAATAATTAATAATAATAATAATAATAAACAACTATACAACTATACATAATTTATTGTAAAAAATTGCAAAACCATTTTATCCATTGCAAAGATGCAAAGATCCCTTTCAGTCTTCAAGAAAAAATCATTGTGCTCTTTACCTCTGATCATTGACTCTCTACTGCCGATCTTGGGCGCTATATACCGCCTATGAGGAGCGCCCTTTCTACCACCAATAGGAGCACTCTTTACTGCCGTCGTTCAAGGGCCCTCTTTATCGCTAATCAGGGCACTGTTCACCGTCAATTGGAGGGATGTTTGCAGCTGGTAAAGGGCGCTCTTTACCGCTGATCATAGGCACTATTTACGCTTATTCGGGACGCTCATTACCGTTGAACATGGGCGCTTTTTACCGCTGACAGGAGTACTATTTACTGCCAGTCGGGGGCATAATTTAAAACTAATCATGGGCGCTATTTACAGTTGCTTATAAGACAATGTTTACTGCCGGTCGGGAGCGTTCTTTACTGTCGATCAATGGCACTTTTTACCATCGGTCGGGGGAGCAATATAACTTCGATCTGGGGCGCTATTTACTATCGATTAAAAAACAATGTTTGCCGCTGGTCGGGGGTTCTCTTTACTTTGAACAGGGGCACTAATTTATGACGCTTGGGGGTGCTTTTTACCACCGATCAACATACTATTAACCATTTTAGGGGACTCTTGGCCGCTTATGTAGGACGCTGGATGTTTACTGTCTGTCTGGGCGCTTTTTACTGCTGATCCCTTATCAGTTACCCCCCCCCCCTCAGTTATCAGTTATCCCTTATCAGGGGCTTTTTTTGTAGGCACTTATTATGACAGACCAGGGGCACTCGTCTCCACCGCGATGGCGCCCCTGAGGCCTCGGCACCCTAGGCACCTATTTTTTGGTGGTTTATGGGTATTTTGGCCACGAGAAAGTGATTGGAGCTAGTCCCATGGCTGGGGAAAATCTGGTTTTCGCGCTAGAGCCCTTCAAAGTTCCAATGTTATCCTTATGGAGATTTTTAAATTGAACAAAAATCAGCTGATAACTGTAGATACAAACCAATGTGTTACAGCTTATACCTGTGTTTAGGAAAATTATACCAAAGTGCATCACCCTTCGGGCTGGCGAGTGAGCGAAGCGAACGAGCTTGTCTGAAAAAGGAAGAGGGCGAGTGAGCATAGCGAACAAGCCTTGTGTGTGAACGAAAGTAATAATTTTACTGAGCTTAAGCTTGGTCCCCCTGGTATTAAAATGTTTGAATCCTTGATTGAGAAGAGTGGTAGTACTGATTTGCCTATCACATGACTCTTGTACTTCCATGTACGCCGCACTAGATTGCACCACCGTCAATAGGTTTCAAACACGCCTATGCTATGAGAAGTCTACTCACGTTGGTGTGCATAGTCAATGGTTTTGTTTATTTAGTACTAGTTCACTAAGATATTCCTAATACTATGTACGGTATGGTATTAGGAATAGAGTTTGGTATGGGGTTAACAGGTTTATCTGCACTTTGAGATCCACCCAATGAAACTGATAGACTTGTCTTTTAAATAATTTAATAGGGAAAGTATTCAGTCATTTGTATACATGTCTTATGTAAAATTATCCTAATAATTCATTCTTTTCATTTGCAAAACTTTATACATAATGGTCCGTTGAATCTCACACATAGTTTTGGTTACGGTAACTAAGAGTTTAGTTTGTATACTTTATAATGAAAGGTCCATAATTATGCAATAAAAGTTCACTATACATTAGTTCCCCATCTTGATCACAGAAAACTTATAGCTGTTGCTTAGTTCTAAACTCTTTGATTTTTCTCATCGGCAGTGTGCTTCCAAATCGATTAAATCCCTAAAAGATACACAGTATTCACATCTTCTGGAAAGTTAAAAACTCATTCTTTTGCATTAGGGACAACTGAGTTGGAGATGCAATTAAGAAATATATCACGGTGGCAAAACTTGGTCGACGTCTAGTTCGTTGAAGGCGTTGTTGAATATCTCGGTGAACGCTGTGGAGACGAGGTCATTAATGAGGGGTCGTACGACGGGGAAGCCGGCGCGCCAGCTGGCGTTGATGATGCGATCCAACACGTTCTCTGGAACAAAGACCACCGAAATGTCATTATAGTGGACACACAGTCACAGCAAAGACCACCAGAGTCAGTCAGTGGATCAATATTGCAAGATGTCAAAGCTTTTTATGGAAAATTGAATAGAGTGACTAAAGTTCTTCCTGTGATATCCCTCATTTAAGCACGGCAATTCAACCCTTCAACAAATATATTTTTTGAAGCTCTTTAGGGCTCCGCCCCACTGGACTTCAGAATTATTTAGAGCCACCAGGGTTGAAATTTGATGGACGATTCTCTTTGCTCATATGTGCTCACTAAGAAAGAGTTTTGCAAATATAGCTTCTGAAGCTCATGAACTCCGTCCCATTGGAATTCCAAAATTTACTTTAGGGCCACCGGGGTTGAAATTTGGCATGGACTTGGCAAATGAATTGGGCAATTCTTTGCTCATATGTGCTCTCTAAGAAACGGTTATGCAAATATAGTTTCTGAAGATCTTTAAGGCTCCTCCCCACTGGACTTCAAAATTATTTATAGCCACTGGGGTTGAAATTTGATAGGTGATTCTCTTTGCTCATATGTGCTCACTAAGAAACAGTTTTGCAAATGTAGTTTTTGAAGCTTTTTACAGCTCCTAATTTCCTTGTGTATCCCGTAAAAATATATTGGGCCTAAAAAGTAGTATTGTTATTTTTATAATTTTTTTTTACTCTAAAACATCTTTTGTTATAAGCACCATATTAACCTACACATCTGAAAGTATACAACACCACAAAGTAAATATTTATATTGTTAACTTTTTTCCTGTCTAATTTAAATACGTAATGCATTGTATTTCTTTTAAAATGATTTATTAACAACTACGTATTGAATTAAATCTTAACTAGTGGCTTGTAGGGGCAAAGGCCCCTAAAAGACCAAATGGTGCTGTCTCGAAATATAATTTTCAATTTATCACCTCCTTGCAGTATTACTGTATTTTTCTAAGCTGTAGTGTGTGAATTTACACGTTTATGTTTTCCAATAAAATATTTCCTAATCTTGACAAAACTTTTTGTATCAAATCGGGAATTCACCAACAATTTCCCCTGTATTACAATATAGAAGTCTATTTTGTGAGAAATGAAAAATTATCGCACTATTATACTATACTGAACGCGGTAAAAATAGTTTTAACCTTAAACATGTTCATAGTGAGTTTGTTAACTCAAGAAATAAAATAGTTTAAAACAACATAAGCCCATTAAGCCCATTAATACTGTTGGTACACTCCTTCGCCCTGGACCCCTGTCCCCTGTTGGGGACCCCTTCCCATGCCCCCGTTCACCTATCCTGAACCGTGTTTCCTTTACCCCCTATGCCCTCGGGCCAGAGTACTCCCCATGCCCCCATACACCCGTACCCCCTAGCCACCTCATGCCCTTGTGCCCCCCTTCTCCCATGTCCACATGCAAGCAGTTCTTCCGCGTGGCCCCCTGCCCTCTATGTTCCTCATTCCTCCCCAACCCCCCATGCCCAACGACCTTCCTTGCCACCGACGTCTCTAGTACCTTCATGCCCCCATTCCCATGCCCCCAACAACCCACGTGCCCATATGCCCCGCACCCACGGTACTCCCGTGCCTACACGCATGCCGTTCTTCCCCGTGGTACCCATGCCCTCCATGTCCCCCGAGCCTCCCCGTGCCCCCATGCCTACCTACCCCGTGCTACTGAAGCCCCTAGTGCCCATTGTGCCTTTCCACCCCGCACCACCAGGTACCCCCGGGCCCCCTATCTTTCCGTGCCATCATGCACGACGTTGCTCCCCGTGGCCTCTGAGGCCCCATGCCCATCTACCCTTTTTGCCACCTACGTGCCTAGTGCCCCTTGTTCCCGCACCCCCACCACCACGTGCCCCAGTGCCTCTCCAGAGTGCCCCCTATGCCCCCGCACCCCCATGCTCAATAGCCCTCATGCTCGCCTGTCCTTCCTGGGTCCCTATGTTCCCCGTCCCTCCATCGTTTCCCTCATGCCGCCCTGTTTCCATTGCCGCCGACACCCTTCGTTCCCTTCGTCACCCTATAACCCCGAACCTCCTGTGCTCCCCATGGTCCCGTGCTGAAATCCCCGCAGTTCCTCCCCGTACTTCCGTGCCCCTCTGTGCCCCCTATTTCCCCCGTGCCCCTTTACCCTCCTTGAATCCTCGTACATTGATTGTAGTCTATTTGTCTGTTTGTCAATGAAGTAGAACACTAATTAATATATTGTTTGTTTTCGCACACTATCATTTACATAAAAAGCTCCCCCCGTCTTAGAGGTTTAACGGGTGTTTATTGTTTCTCTACGATCTACGTGAAAAAAGAAGCAGAGAATGGATAAAAACAAAATAAAACAAAATATTCCTCATACGGATGTTATCGAATGTTAGTAGTTTATAATGATTTAGTCGAAAATTAACAAACGCTCAACAAACCGATTCAACCCTTCAACTCTAACTACCAAACAGCCAATATATAAAGCAGCAACGTTACAACTAAACGGAATTCATTGAGTAAAGACAATTAATCATCATATCAACCATGCTACGTATGAGCCAATTTTAACTTTGGTATATTCAGCATAAAAATCATTCTACTCCTGTTCCTTAATGACATAGATTGGGTCACGAAGATAAAATCTTCTGTGGATCCGTAATCAATTCATGACTATTAGTGTTCTCCGTTTTTATAGTGCATTGCCAATTTAAAAAAAGTTATAACTATACAGTCATCTTAACTCAAAATATCTGCTCAATGGCCAGCTGAGTTTATGATAAAACACTGGAACATCTGCTTAATCACACGTGTAAGTCCTAAAACTCTTCTTCCCATTAGATTAACATTGGAACTTCAAGGTCCAATGGGGCGAAGCCCATGTAACTTATGATAATTCTGGTATTTTTCCTTGCGTCCTTGGCCCTCAAGCTTTAAAATGAGCCATGGTACGTTACTCTATCTTTATTCTAACTCGAGATATTTCGTGGGGACCGATTCGCTTACGGAATTATATATATAGATGCTAATCATTCAGCTTGGTCAGT
This sequence comes from Neoaliturus tenellus, assembly GCA_030545055.2. Classification (NCBI taxonomy): domain Eukaryota; kingdom Metazoa; phylum Arthropoda; class Insecta; order Hemiptera; family Cicadellidae; genus Neoaliturus; species Neoaliturus tenellus. Next base: position 334,787,129 of record CM061531.1, on the reverse strand, counting down.
ACAAACAATTCTAAAATAAGGTGAACCACTTCATAGTGATGTTATTTTATCAAGAACCCTGGAACCTGGATTTCCAGACAACCCTAGAATTGCAATATTCCCTCCAGATTCTTCAGGACAGGTCGCAGCTTACCCATGAACGCTCGGCCCCTCAGCAAGTTGCTGATGTGCAGATCCATGTTGCCGATCTTCTGCACATCCACACGGACCTTGAGTCTCTCCGCGCCGCGCGGTCGGCTGATGGTCGTCGTCTGGACTAGATTATCTGCAGCAGCACACATCCATTGATAAATGTCATTAGCTCACTGGGAATACTTTCCAATGGTTTAATTCTAATTTATTTTGCAGTATGAGTGCTTAACCGTTGTCAGTGGTTTAGTGGCACATCTTACAGTGTGGGAACGCTTGATGTACTTGTCAAATTACCTGCAAAGAAAGATATGACTTCCCGAATTTCCCGGGTTTTCAAAAACCAGTGTGGGAACGCTGTTCCCACGCGTTCCCGCCCCACTACACCACTGACCGTTGTCAGCGGAAAGGGGGTTAATATGGAGGATGGTAAGAGGCAGCTGGTTTCCCTGTTACCAACCATTTGATTCAGCTATGAATCGATGCTAATATTTGCATAGTTGATGTACATTAGTGTTGGTACCTTGGTTAACCCTGATACTCCATTTTCTCCTTTCTTAAATTCTCTTCCTAGTGCCCAAGATTAAAACAAACAGAATTTCTACTGTTGTGGTAAAGCTTCAGAACACTAAAAATTTAGGGGGGTCCACTAAAGAATAGAGAGTTTTTGCAACATTCGGTAAACGCTAAACGCTATTTTTATATTGGTAAATTTATAAATAATTCATGGTTCACGGTGGCGGTAGGCCTACCGGATGAATAATGTATCAAATTTACCCCTTTTTCAACCAGTTTTTCATAGCTTCAAGCAGTGTAAATAGGTAAATCAACCATAAATGAAATAGCATTTACTGTATTCATTTACCGTGTGTGCAAAAACTCTCTAATAAGACAATCCTTAATTTTAACATTAATGCATTACTAGATGTAGTAGTTGTGCTAGATATCAACATTAGGAATTTAACATATCTAGGAAACATCAAAAGCCCATATTAGCAGTAAAGTGGAAGTTGCATGCATATCTCAATCATAATGCAGTCGCTATACTTTCAAATATCCCACAAAAATTACTGCAGAAAAAGTTTAAACTCAGGCATCTGCACACATAATGAAATTATGAATTTTCAATTAACTAGTCACTGTCTATAAATAAATTTATTTGCAATGGGTAGGTGTCAACTAATAGAAAATTTAAAGTTCTTTCTGAGAAGCTAATTTGTCAAGGTTATAAACAATAATAATAATAAATACTGTAACTAATAGCTCTATGATTTTTAGATTGTTAATTTAATATCACAATAACATTGAACAATTGCACAACAATAAAGAATAGATTATGTGAAGATAATATGATGCTCACATAGTTTTGTATTCTTAAATATGAATTTAATGCCTGAAAAATGTGAAACAACACGAGAGCTTATATCAAGAAACCTTGAACATTGTTAATGAACTATTGTCTGTTAATGGGCAAATGCGTATTAATCTAAAATGATTAAACAAATTACAAACTACCCAAGCTACAGATGGCTCGGTGCATCTCTCAGAATTGTCTCAGAATTCTTTAATTTGGAGTAAATTTTGAGTTCTATAATAGCCATGAAACGCTCTATTAAACTTAGTTAAAAATTTAAATAATAAAGGTCACTTAAAAATAATATCAAGAGAAGTATTTGATAGAAGTTGAAGGTGTATTATATGAATCGCTAGTGAAGTAAGAATTGATTTATCCATTGGCATCGTTATATTTTGAGAATAAAAGTATTCCATCCTAATTGCGGCCACAATTCTACACTACGACCATTGCTGACTGATGAAATTACAATGTTTGTTTCATTTTCAGTCAATTAATTCAGCCCAAAACCGCTGGTGAATGATTTTTAATGGTTCTATTGTCAAAGAACCGATATACACTATCTGATAAACGATGGAAGTAATGTCAGCTCTAGAAACTCGACTATCACCAAGCTCGATAGTGCCTTTAGTCCATATTGCGTCAAGTTCAGGAAGGGCCTGACCCCTTAAACCCCCCCCCCCCCCACTCCATCTAGGATAAGGCCTTGTAACAAATTAAGTGTAAAAATTAGCCCTTGCAGTGCTTGAAAAAAGTCGCTCAGACTGCATGTAACTTTCATAGACTACTTAATTATCCTAGGGGGCGGAGGTAAGCACTCGAGAAAACATCTGTAAATAATTTTCCTTCGCAAAACTGATAGACAATGATATTTTGAATCTCGGTCACATAGAGAATCAAATGGAATCATCGGTGTTTCAAAATAAAAATTGAGTCATCTAGTATTCCCATTTATTTCTGTTGTATTGGCAGCGGTGGCGGAACCATGTATTGTTCCTTAGCACTCTGTAGGAAAAAGATATTGAACGAATTATCGTTTCTTAGCACCGAAAGGGTTAAATATTAAAAAATTTACATAGCAGGCAGGACCCTTTGAATCACGCCGTTGTACACCGGATATAAAGGTATAAATACACTGCAGATTTTGATTTCTTACAATTTATATGCTATGAAACTTTTACACAAATGAAGAACTGCACCCTCTTTTCACTTAAAATTCAGAATTTCATAATGAAAAAATCCTCTAACATTAGTTAACCGAAGTTATTTTTCTTCATAACACTGGGAACTATTCAATTTATTTTAACAAACCACATTAAACTTATACTGTATATCTTAAGTAGAAAAACCTGGTTTTGCTTTTTAAGAAAGTTTGTTAGAGACCTCACCATGAGATTTAACAAACAACAAAACTGTTCCTACTATTATTGTTCGTATCCATAGTAATACATTCAAATATTAGGGATGAAATTTTCCGTCTGCTACCACCCACTCAATCAAAATCAAATTCTCAGAGAACTACAAAAAATTGCCCAAATTTTGCTGCAGTCTTTGTGCTGCAAGTAAGTACTAGTAAGTATATATAATTTTATTTTCAAACACCCTAACACAATTTGGTTTGAAATTGATAAACAACCATGCGAATAGTAATCCGTTGTCAAGTGATGTTTAAGTTTCTGTCAAGCAGTTCACTGTGTTGAAGTTACAGTTAGTTGATAATGGTGAAATGCCAAAAGGGCTCCCAGTACCCTACTTGGAGGGTACTAGAGTACTCCTAGTACCATTGGGTTATCTTTCTGACTAACATTTGCTCCACCCATAAGGCTCTTACACACCGGCGTCCACGACGTCCTGGATGTCCACATGTGTCCCTTTCACACCGCCCAGCAACATTCCAAAACGTCCAATTGTTAGCGCATTACTCATGAAAACATCAGGTGATCAGTCTAGTACAGTTCTCTCTCATGCTAGCAGTACACTCTCGCTGAGGCGCCTCGACAGGACGTTCGGCGAGGATTTTCTCGACGAGGACCCACGAGCGAGGTTACAAAGTACACTCTCGCCGAGGGGCTCTGGGGTGAGTTCGCGGTCGCTCGGGCCCCTTGACTCGTGCCAAAAACCGCTCCCAGACCGAGTGCAGGCGAGGCCAAGACATGGGGAGACGAGGCAGAGCGAGACATGTTGAGCGCACCGTGTACACTCTTGCCCTCGCCTGCTCTCGTCCTGTCTCGGCGAGAGTGTACTGCTAGCATCAAGTGTAGATCTGTGCAAAGATGTCTTTTCCGCCAGTTCCTTGATGTGAGACCGGGTTTTCTGTTCCATGGATGAACGATGAATCGAGTAGTGATAGTGATGACGACTTGGTATTATTATATTCATTGAGGAAAAGAAGTAAATGGATTCAACCCATAAATGGAAAACGGAAGAGTTTTGGAGGATGGCATCGCGTGATGCATGATCTAGAGCTGGAAGAAGATAAGTTCAGAACTTATTTTATATTAGTAACTTCTGATCAGTTTGAAGAATCATTATGTTGTCGATGTTGATATTAGGAAAACCTACACTAACTATAGAGAGGCAATTACTAGCAAAGAAAGGCTTGCTATTTGTTTAATTTTAACACTTAAACAATAGTCAATGCTTAAACACTCAATTTAATTCACTCGTTTGTCCCAGATGACAGGATGGTTAAGTACTTCTTAAATCAAAGCTTACATGGTGTGGTACAACGCACACAACACCAGCAACAACAACATATTAAACACAATGCAGATGACGCGGGGTGCGGGTGTGGGAGCGAAGCCAGTGGTTCAGAAGTGTTCATTGCGCATGCGCAAGGGCGCGGACGTCCTGGATGTGTGGTGTGTTAAGTCCTTTATACAGCAAGGATATGTTCATACAATACTTACTTAGTAAATACTTAATAAATAAAGTTAGTATAGGAATATCGACACTTGAGTGTAGCTTCATCTGTTTGTTAGGATGTAAGGTTTTATATTTATAATTGATAAGTATTCTTATTAAAAGGGAAATCATGAGTCTTACACCCAACGTATGACCAATTGCTGATAGAAGCTAAGTAAAAATTCTATTCTTTTTACTGTTGATTTGTTCTAACTTTTAAAATTGTTCCTTTTTAAAAGATGGTCATAACTTTAATTTTTGTTACCTCTTATAAAGCATCATGGGGAGGGTCAACCAACCTATACATGAAACGAAGCCATGTTTCAGCCATTTTGTCCTCCCACCAGCATAACGTTGGCAATTATGTTCCATGCATGATCTCTCTCCACTCAGAGCAGAGCATATTTTGACAGTTTTCACCGTGGGACATATTGAGTGTGAATGCTTGCCGACGAGTAAGCTACTCACACAGAGTCATGTTCCAGACACCTCGGTTGTCCGGGGGCGTGATCAGCACCTGGCCGCTGGTCTCGTACTCGCCCTCCAGGTACTTCTCGGGGAAGAACTGCGTGTACTGCACCAGGTTGAGCACTGGGTCACTCCTGGGGGATGAAACAACTGAATCTGATGGGGAGTACTATAACGTCTAAGAATAAACAGGTGAGAAGAGGATGATTTTCATCCTCCCAGTTCAGTAGAGAAAATAAAAAATACAAAAAAACCTGTTTTTTTTTATACTCACAACAAACTTATAAAACTAGCAATAGAGCAAGAGCCAGCGACGATCTGACCTTCCTCATTTTATAAAACCTGAAAGTTTGCCTGTGTGTAGCCCTTATGGTAATATAAACGATCGTCTGTTAAGAAATTTGGAAATTGACAGCCGGGAATACGTCTTTTGGGAGTACCCCGAGTAACATATGTAAATTTCAGCTTTTATACTATGACGAAGTCTGACCTACTTTTCACCGCACTTTAAGGGTTGTCAGACAGGGGTTGCAACCGCACAAAGTGTCTGACAGCCAGGAATACATCTTTTGAGAGTGTCCTGAGTAACATATGTAAATTTCAGCTTTTATACTATGACGAAATTTTTGTGCATTTTTCACACTTTTCACACCTTTTAACTATGAAAGTAACCGTTATCCAAATTTCTTAATAGAGGATCGTTTATATTACCATAATGGCTACACACAGGCAAACTTTCACGTTTTATAAAATGACGAAGGTCAGATTGTTGGAGCGCCAGCAGATAAAAATGATATGAGCAAGGCAAAGAAAGATTATGACATGAGGCTAAAATCAATAAAACGCCAAGCATCTGCAGATCACATAGCAAATGCTGAAAATAAATCCAAGGCCTTATGGCAAGTCATAAACAATGAGAGGAAGAATAATCAACAAAAAACAACACAACCGCAAATTGCCTTAGGGCGTGAGATCGTCACCAACCCCCACACAATTGCTAATCACTTTAACCAGTTTTTTACCAGTATTGCAGAAATTACCCTAAAAAACCAGCCAAAAGTCACAAAACAACCTGTACCTCAACAAACCACAGATAACGATTTAACACAGCTACCTTTCACTAATGAACGAGAAATTGAAGAGATCATCGACAACCTCAAACCCAAAACCTCGTCAGGATTAGATGAAATTTCAGCAAAGATACTGAAACACTGCAAAAAAGCTTTAATCCCATCTCTAGTCAAAATAACAAACTTATCCCTTAGTCAAGGCCACTTTCCAGCCGCACTTAAACAAAGTAAAGTATACCCCAAGCTAAAAAGTAAAAACCAAACTGAAGTAAAAAACTACAGACCAATATCATTAATCTCAACCTTTTCCAAAGTAATTGAGAAAGTAGTTTTAAAAAGATTAATGGACCACTGCGAATATAACAACCTGTTAACAGAAAGCCAACACGGCTTCATCAAGGGAAGATCCACAACATCTGCCATAATCAAACTTGCGGAATTCATCATCGATAGCTTGGAAGAAAAACATCTGGTTACTGGTATTATGCTGGACTTCAGCAAAGCTTTTGATTGTTTGGGACATGAACTGATCCTCAACAAACTGGAACAACTTGGTGTGAAAGGACAAGCCCACGCGTGGTTCAGGAGTTATTTAGAAGGAAGAAGCCAGGTTGTTGAGATTCAAGACACACAAAAAAATATACGCCAAGAAGTAAGATCCAACCCTTTACTCATAAATAGGGGTGTGCCTCAGGGATCGGTATTGGGACCAGTCCTATTCATTCTCCTGACAAATGACATGCCACAATATCTAGGAATGCACTGTACTCCCCTAATGTATGCTGATGATACGCATAGGCGTCATTTCAGCATTCTGATTGGGGGGGCAAAATTTTCATAAGGTCATACCCCCTCCCCCCTTCAAACAAATACGCCAAACCTCTTAAATTTCGCTAAAAACTGTCAATAAAAGCTAATTAAGTTTACATTGTGACACTAAGCTGTCCATAAAACGTGAACTTATAATATAATCTCACAAACACATGAAAACAATACCCTAATGCATGTAAAATTTGATTACATAACATGTTTCTATTTGTAGAAAGTCATTATTCTTCTGGAACTGCCAGTGGTTACTATGATGTAAAACACCTTAAGAAATTTAAAGGATTTAATTGGTTAATGGATGCTAACTCGTTAAAATAAAAAATAAACATCGTTTTATAACTATTTTGTTATTTTTTGTATATTATTTACAACTCTAAAGTTTTACAGTCGGATACATAGACTAAAACTCCATAGGTTTGTATGGTAAAACACATTGTTTTATCTTTATAAAAAAATAGTTTTTGACACAGCATTTTTGCAGTCTGCCGTATAAGGGACAAAAAATCATTTAACATTTAACTATTGTTGGTTAGGTTAGGTACAGCTACGGTATATTGCCCATTACATTACCTAAAAAAATCAATTAAATTGTTATTGAGGACAAGAAAGGCAAAAAAATACTAAGTGATTAAAAAATGATAAATAATGATTTACAAAAACATCTATACATATTTAATACGTGATACGGGTTTTTGTACAAGAAACTCCTTTCACAATTTGCAATAGATTTTAATTATTTTAGTGCCATTGGATAGAGCTCGGCGTGAAGTTGTTTTAAAAGTGAATTGGTAAATTGTCCATTAAAAAGAGGGGACCTACAAGTCCTTAAAGTTTGTAATTTTCCCATTTGATTACATATCAGTAAGGAAATTTATTGATTTTCAAGTAAACAACAGTAAAGTGTAAACATCGGACACCAGCGAAAGTACTATATCTACCTTTTCACACGAAAGAGGTTATGTTTAACCAAGGCAAAGCTCCGGTCTACCTGAGCCCGAACGACGCGACGTTACCAAATGCCGCCTCGCGGCCGTAGCGCTAGGCGAGTTTGATGGCTGCAGACAGTGCAGGGGTTTACGGGAATCGGGGTTTAAAGTTAACTAATTAAGATAGAGATTGACTCTTAACTTCTTTTAAAAGTAGAGAGACTGATCTCGTCTTCTCTGGTTTTAGAATTTTTAAATACAATTTCTAGTTTCAGTTATAACTGTCCAAAATCATCTGTTTTTAGTGGCAAAAAGTTTTATAGATGCAGAGGTTTACGGGGATCGTGTTTTAAAACTAACCAATTAAGATAGAGATTGGATCTTGACTTTTCTAAAATTAAAGAGACGGGTCTCTTCGGCTCTGTTTTTAGAATTTTTTAAATACAATTTTTAATTTCAGCTTTAACTGTCTAAAATCATCTGTTTTTCTCGATGCAAATGAAAGGGTTTTTAGAATCCTGTTATCTTTTGCTAAATTCAGCCTAGAGCTACAACTAATGTGTCATATTAAAGAAGAATAACGGTGCTAAATTTCCTTTCTTACACTTTGGTAATCTCACTTTGGTAGTGTTATCTAAACTAATGGAAAACTTAAGTTAAAAATCGAGAAAAACAGATGATTTTAGACAGTTATAGCTGGAATTAGAAATAATTGTATTTAAAAATTCTAAAAACAGAGCCGACGAGATCCGTCTTTTTACTTTTAGAAAAAGTTAAGAGCCAATCTCTATCTTAATTGGTTAATTTTAAAACACGATCCCCGTAAACCTCTGCATCTATAAAAATTGCCCCTAGAAAAAACAGACGATTGTAGACAGTTATAACTGAAATTATAAATTTTATAAAAAAATTCTAAAACCAGAGAAGACGAGATCCTTCTTTATACTCTTATAAAAAGTTAAGAGTCAATCTCTATCATAATTAGTTAATTTTAAAACACGATTCCCGTAAACCTCTGCAGCCATCAAACTCGCGCGGAACTCGCCTAGCGCTACGGCCGAGAGGCGGCATTCGGTAACGTCGTTCGTGCAGGTAGACCGGAGCCTTAACAACAACAGACGTGAGATGGGATTTCCTGCTACAGATGACGATTGCAAATGAGTCAATTTAAGAGTTTTGTGTAAATAATACAAAGTAGACATTTTGTTAAAGTCTGATTCAGAAGTTTATAATTGTTCACCATATTACATAACCTAACATTTTAATTTCCAATAAAAAAAAATCACCGAAATTATTGGGGGGGCAACTGCCCCCCCTTGCCCCCCCCAAATGACGCCTATGATGATACGACACTTTTAGTCGCCGCGTCATCACCAAACAACTTGGCCATCAACTCTTACATTGCACTAAATAAGGCATATCAATACTGTCATGAAAATGACTTAGTTGTAAACGCTGAAAAAACCAAACAACTAGCTTTTGGGAGAAGACAGGAAGAAGTCCCAGAGCTGCCAGAAGTGTCAATGGAAAGCCAGACAAAATTTCTAGGAATGACTATCGACAATGCCCTATCCTGGAACAATCACATTGATACACTCTCCAAAAAGCTGAACTCCTGCTTATATGTCTTGAAAAGAGTAAACTTTGTGAGTGACGAAGCTACGACAAAAACTGCCTACCATGCATTGTTCGAGTCCCACTTGCGATACGGCCTTGCAGTTTGGGGAGGCACAACAGCAGGGAACCTTAATAGAATTCTGCTTCTTCAGAAAAGAGCAATCAGAATTATAGTCGGCCTTGGCCCAAGGGAGAGCTGCAGAAATGCCTTCAAAACTGCAAATGTGTTAACAGTCATTGGCCTATGCATAAAAGAAGTCATACTATATGTTACAATTGAACAGCTGCAACGAGGCCATGATATACACACATACAACACCCGGCATGCATCAAACTTTCACCTCCCTCTACATCACACTGCATCATACGAGAGGAAACCATCATACATGGGGAGAAAACTCTTCAACCTCCTACCAGAAGATCTAAAGATGCTGAACATGAAGAAATTGAAGACAGCCCTGACCAACTGGCTCATCGACCGACCATTTTACTCCATCGATGAATTCCTGGACTGGAGGAAGAATGAAGAACCTGGACTGGCCTAATGAAGAAAAAAAAAACTATGTAAAATTGACGCCATTGCATTTCTTTATGTTATGTTAATAAAGAATTTGTCTATTGTCTATTGCTGGCTCTTGGACTACAATGTTTGCACAGGCAAAACGTTTTTCTCTTTAATACCTTTATTGAAATGGCGACCTAACTCAATAGGTAGTTTAAAGCCAAGTATGAATGAGGGATGAGTGTAGAATGATTGTGGCGCGATCTTGTAGTCTTGTTACTGACTAAGGTCGACATTCTCCTTAGACAGGACTGTTAATTCATAGCCCAACAGCCAATGGTATCTAGGGACCTACAGTTTAACGTGGGATCCGAACCACAATTTCAACCTCCCATATACGAATTGGTCTAATTATGAGGATGGTACTTATGGATGAACTAGTATTCACTAGTGCGGACGTTAATCCCCACCAGGGAATATCGCATCCACAAGCCATCGCTCATAACTATCCACAATTCGTGACCTCCAAGTAGCTGGATTACAGGACGTCGCCACCGTCCCAGTCTGACGTCTCTCCAATGATTTTGGATTTTTTGGATGAAGGGTTTTTGGCCACATGGAATTGATTAAAGCTTATTTATTAAAGATGTACAATAAAGCAAAATTACCAGTTCCTGCGGATTTAAGAGCAATTCCAAATGTTGAGAGACATGTTTTTGGCCTCATATAGTTGATTTTTTGTTCCAAAGTCAAAGAAAATTTAATATTCAAATGTTCTAAATTTATAGTGGAAGTGCAAGAGTAGATCTAATGTTCTATTTACAATGACTTTCTTTTGTATGTGTTTTTGTTCTTTGTAACTGTTTGTACTGTTATAACTTGTAATGTTTGATGGCTTCTTGGGTTGAAACTCAAGCCGTAATAAAGAGAGAAAAAAAATTATTACAGCATTACAGCTGGTTAAAGTAGTAGTTGTTTGTTTCTCGTTTTATATTTTGTATTACTGTATAATATTAAATTTGCTTAGAAATAGTAATTATTGTACTTCTTTACAATGTTCAGTTGGCAGTAAATTTAGGATATAGTTTTGCACCATTTACCATGAGCGCTGTATATTTCTATTGTATTAATTTTGTATTATGTAATTGTTTTGTATGTATGATGAGCACCCAACGACAAATCTTTTAGATTTGTTGGGACTCCATGATGTACTGTATTTTTTGGGAAACAAACTTTCTGATTCTGATTCTGATTATTTCTGGTCCCATGTCTGGGAAAAATATGGTTTTCGTCCTAGAGCTCTTCAAAGATCCCATGTTATCCTTATGGAGATTTTTAAATTGAACAAAAATCAGTTGATAACTGTAGATATAATAAATCAATGTGATACATCTTTCCCCTGTAGGTTTAGGAGAATGCCAAAGTGCAGCACCCTTCGGCCTGGCCAGTGAGCGAAGCGAACCAGCTCATCTTAAAAAGGAAGATTGCGGGTGAGCAGAGCGAACAAGCTTTGTTTGAGAAACGAAATTAATAATTTTACCGAGCGTAAGCTCGGTCCCCTTGTTACTTTTTTATAATTATAACCTCAAACTGTTTAATACTTAACTGGTTCATTTGTAATGTATTTTAATTTATTTTTTATTAAAAACAATATTTGGCTGTTAATCCTATACTATAATACCAGCACTGTCTGAAGGGATGTGTGTTCCACGATCTCGAAATCTACCAAGTAGATTTTTATTAAACTTTGCATTTATTAAGAGGGTTTTGGCCCAAAAATAAGTTTAGAAACAACCTCAATCCCAGGAAAAATCGAATTTGGTCTAAAAGGTGCGTTTCCACCACAGGTTGACAACCAAAAGTTGTTGGCGTTTACTGTTATATCCATATGGCTATTGTCGACCACTTTTGGTTGTCAACCTCCGGTGTAAACGCTCCTTAAGTGTGTAACAATCGTAATTTGTAACATTGGTCTTATGGGTTGCTATTTTGGTAACAAAATAACAACGAAAGGTATACGAAAATAAAGGAACATTAATGTTAAGCAGTATTTTTGAAACAGCTGTTAACTGTGAAGAGAGTTTGTTGTTGGTGGAAATTTAATGGCTTTATTGCCATAAAAAAGTGAATTAAAACCAACGAACAAGGCTTGGTTAACCTGGTACTAAATTTTAAGCACCAACGAGTGATGCCAACAATTTTCCAACAATAAATTAAAACACAAATTTAAAAAATATATATAAAAAAAAAATAATATGATAGTCCAGGGGGGGGGGGCTAACACTTTCTCAGTAAACTTACAAGACAAGCTCATTTGCTTCGCTCACTCCCCCACTCGCTAAGCTGTAGGGTGCTGCTTTTAGGTTTAAATGTAATGAAGCACATGTTGAAATTCTAACAATGTTAGTTTATTTCTATATTTTTTATGCAATTTTGGTTCAATTTAGAAAGTACCTAGAAATGTTTATAAGAGTTAACATGGATTCTGGAAGGGCTCTAGGGCGGACCCGGACTTTTCCCTGTAATCAGACCAGATCCATCGAATCCTGGGTGCTGGTATATTACTTTTATTGATCTAAACATCTATAAACATTTATTTAAAATTAGCAATAAAGTACAACTTAAAAACAGATACATTTTGGACATCATGGTATCATCATTCAGCAATTCAGTAAGTGGCTACGATGGAAAACCACACCAGCCTGTGCTGAAGCACGTGGTTCACACATTCGTACATTTTGAGTTGAGTCAGATGTTTTAGCAACATTTTTGTTTTTTCTTTTTAAATCCATGAGACCAATGTTAATTTTTTTGGCATTTCAATTTAAAATTACAACGAAATAAGATTTTACCAAGCACAAAGAATAAATATTATTTTTATTCCAGAGCTAAGTAATTTGCAATGTTTGAAGAAAACTGTTAGAGCCGTTATTTAGATCCATTTTGGATACCGATATTCAAGTTTTTGGTATGGTTGGATAGGGCTTAGTCTGTAGTTGTTTTTGCCAAAAATTGATGAAATTCAGACATAAAATAAGGGCACTATCATTGACTATGTACACTGCCGTGAGTAGACTTCTCATAGCATAGGCGTGTTTAAAACATATTGACGGTGGTGTAATCTCGTGCGGGCGTACATGGAAGTAAAGAGTCATATGATAGGCAAGTCAGTGCTACCACTTTTCTCAATCAAGGATTAAATATTTTATAATGGAGGTTTTGTTTATGTTATGATGAAATGTTTTTGCAGCACTGTAAATTCAGCCAAATAATAACATCATCGATGGCAGCGACTCTGGTGCCGGCAAACACGAAACTTCCAAATTTTTGCCTCAAACTAAATGCATTGAATGAGAGGTCTATTCACGGCAGTGTACATAGTTAATGGCACTATACACAAATTAATTTTAAACTTTCTCATTAGAATAAAATTTGGTTTCGGTTGATAATCATTTGTTAATGTACAGCTGTAAACACGTGTAGTTTTTGAGATTGCTGATATTCACAATATAGGTCGGATGTCGTTGATTTAGAACTAAATGTTACTTTTGTATTGTATCAAAATAAATAGCTCGATTTCAAGCAACAAGTAGACTAGTATAAATATATTCAGATATTAAACAACCATATACACAGAAGTAAAAAATTGCTAAGATATAAACATATGTTTAGTAGAAAACAAACAGTAAAATGATTTAAATACAATAAACTTTAGCTTAGATTGTAGTTTCAAGTTCAAAATTATAAGTTTTTTATCTAACTTCAGCGAAAATTGTCTAAATGGAACTGAACAGAGACGATTATTGTGATGAGTGCTGGGCGATTGTGAGCAGTGAAAATCAAGAGTTAAATGCAGATAATGCTCGCCTTCCTGAGCAATCCTCCAAGACAGATAACGATGGAAAGAGTGAAACACAAGAGGTAAAGTTTGAAAATGATGGTAGGACTGCAACCGTCAAAATACCTGATAAGGATACTGGAGGACGTCCAAAAGGGACCATAGTGTCATTTAAGACACCCGATGTCAAGTTGGATGGGGACGAGGACACTTCATCTGGAAAATCTGCACCACCATCCACTGTTGCAAGTAAAATTGTTAATGATAAAAGTTACGTTTCCCTCAAGGGTGTTGCAGATAATGAGTTATCCACTACCAAGATAAAAAGCAGGATTGTAGATGATACACCAAAAGGAACAGTGTTAGGAAAACAAAATGAAGTCCCAAAAACCGACTTTGCAGATGACATCAAATCTCAGTACTCAATGAAATCAAAATCCAATTGGAGCGGTAAATATTCATCTAAACATTCTTCCGCATTGAGTGAGCCTGTGACAATCTTGTCATCGGTGTCCGAATTTCTCTACGGTGCTAGACCGAGAGATTCCGATCTTTGTGTGGACTGTCTCATCCAAGAGCACCGAAACAGTTTTGGTAGAAATCTTCTTAGGAATGCTTATGGTTATACAGAAGATAATCATGAATGTCGAATCATCCCTGTGAAGAAGAACCGCCAAGGAAGGACGATGCAGGTTTGCGCTGACCCGGATTGTCCGAGGTTTAAATTCTGGAAAATAATCGACTCTGGGGGAGAGGGCTGGAAGGTGGATGACTCATTTGAGGGTTGCTTTCCTCTCCCTCGAGAAATAGGAGGCTCATCGTGTTTTGTGTCTTCGAGCGGTTTGTGTAGCAAGGAACAGTTGGTGGAATTGTCAAAAGTAGGGCTGACCCCTCGAATAATGGATGAGGTGCGACCTGACATCGAGGTCTCCGAGTGGTTTTGTGGTCGAGGCGACTCCACCTCCAGGTACGGATACAAGGTCAGTGTGTTTCATGATTGTATCAACAGCTTTCATCTGACAGTCATTTTTATAGTCCTAATGAATGTGTCATCTAGGATATTATCCTTCTCGACTTTCTAGTCTCTACTACTGCAGAGAAGAGAACCTGTACCTGTATATACATCGTATGGCTGTCATAACCAGCTACCATCTTAAAAATAATAATAATAATAATTTTTTTTATTTATTGAACGGTATTCACCATTTGATACAATTCATTGTAATATGATGATGACATACATTTTCAACAAAATCCCATGAAACCTGTTCTGGGGTCTTTTCATTATTCTTTTATTACGATAAATTTATCTAAGCTTGGTAGTGAAGTTTTTGAGATACACGTAACTGGATCCCTCACATTGCCATGGTCATTCGCAGGTCTCCCTCCTGGACAGTAGTCAGCTGATGATGCATGTCTATGGTGAGTGCAAGACTCTGCTGCCTCCTGAAGCCCCGAGATGGCGGAAGGTAAATTTAAACCGTTTCAATTTTGTGATAGTATTTTGCCATTTGTATTCCCTATAGTTTACTGGGGTGAAGGTTATTCCTGTTACGATTTTCTTGATATGATGCACATTGTAGAAAAATTACTCATAATTAACTTGGTGTCTCATATGTTGCTTAACATTACTGAGCTGTTACTTTTGCGTTAGGAGTGGTAAGTTTGATTAGCCAGATAATGGACACCAATCTTGCCTTCCTACGGTGGTTTTTATTTGTAACTCATCAAGATTTATGTTGAAGGTGGATTTGAAAGCAGTTGATGGTAGAGTTTGTGGTAGATGTTAATTGAGGAAGTCCAACTACAATGGGAGTACTGGACAATTTTTTTAGGGCATTCAGAACAGTCAGTATTGAAGTTTTACATTTCCTCATTCAACTTTTCAAAATATAGGGGAAATGCCATATGTCCTTGTGCCTCCATAAACTCCGACGCCATGCTGATGGGCTCTCAGGAATTTGTTAGAATGGGAGGGCATCAATAACTGATGTAGGCTATCCTGATAGATACTTTGCATCATTCATCCTCACATTGTGTGTCTACCAGATTTATATGGATTTGTCTAGTAATTGTTTTAATTACAACTGTTCACGTCTTAAGATTTGCGGTTACCCACTCTTTTACCAAACTCTAATGATTTCCCTGCAACTAAACTGTTCCCAGGTTATGTACACTTTCCGGGACTATGAACCTGGGGTTCGGTACGTGCTGTTCCACCATGGGGGCCAAGAGACCACAGGGGGCGATTACAGTGGCCGCCAGGGGGCGGAGGGGGAGGGCGGGGGCCACAGAGGCAGCAAGATGGCGGGGGCATCGGTCCGAGCCAGGCTGCCAAGAAACTCACAACTGCATGACGCCTGGTAAACCAACGATACGAAGTTGTGGTGTTTGTGTGAAATTAAATTATTATTTAAAAATTGAAGAGGGTTCTTTCTTCTTGTAATTAAATAAATCAGTAGGTAAAATTAATCAGAGTATTTTACAATAATGATTTCTGAGTAAAGAATTCCTCAATTTCTGCACAGGGAAGTGGTTTCTGTTAAGATACTGATGGCACAAAAAAAATCAAGGTAAGTGAGCTTACTTTGGTTGGCTCTCTAGAACTGGTACTATATGGTTGACATTGAATACACCAAATGAATTTGTCACAGCATTAATAAGTCAGTGAACAATAAGCACATTGGTGGACCAGCAATTTGGCTGACTACCCTCCATCTTTTGGTTCCTTATTTTTTTCTTTAAAGCGGTGAATTCCACTTGAGTATGGATACCAAGTCTCACCATCTCAAGGATGATGGCACATGCCGACGCCAATGACAGAGAAGAGCACTTTTCCATCAGTCTCTGGTTTGCTTGGCTTGGGGACAAACTTTACTAATCCCCCAACAGAGGTTGATGAGCTGTAAGCGAAGGCGGGCCATGTTGGTGGACTTTGAGCGCTGGGTACATTATGTTTGCCTTATGGAGCACTGTAGACTCACCTATTCTACGCATGCAAATCTCATTGGCATATATATCTCAATGCCATTGGTTCTGCGAGATATCCAAATAGCGCTTTGCTTACCACGCTTCTTAAAACAAACAATAACCCAAAATTAATTTAGCTGAATAACACGTGATCATTGACTTGTCAGAGATGAAGTAACATACTCTACTTTTTATTCAGTTCAAAATTTTAACCAACTAAATTTTTGTTGTGAAAGTTTTAGAAGTTTCCCGAGTTCTTAGTTAATTGTTTGTGCCACAAAATGTCTTTAATGTTTATCAACAAGTATGAAAATATTTACCGTGGTCGGAGCCACATGAATCAAAGTTTCTAGTACATTTCAATAATGTACCTGAAGCTCGTAACTTCCGACTGGGTCCAGCCCCTCTCTTGCACGTTGCGGAGAACGAGGCGGTAGTTTAGGGCGAAGACTCCTCTCTTCTGGACAACCTCCTTGGCGAAGAATGGATCAAATGGAGGAATCTTCAAGTCAGGCACCCCTGGCAAGCGATAAAGCTAATATTATAACAATTTCTATCAGTTGTAGAGAGTCTTGCCATTTATTATTTATTCACCACGTAAAACTGTAATTTCAGAAACTTACTGAAGCAACATAAATGTATTTTTCTCTAAATGTTTCAGTTAGTAACTATTTGTAAACATCATTCTTTATAAAGTTCCCTCTTTAAGGCATAAAGTCGCAATTTCCTTTTTCAAAAATTGTTGCTTTACAGTATTTTTACAAAAAACTTAAAGAAGAAAAGAAATTTTTTTGCTGCTAAAGTACATTTATTTGTGATATTTAAGTTTTAGGGGGAAAGTCCTATTTAAGAAGTCATTAAGATAAGAATTCCATGGAAACCATATTAAATGGTTAACATAGAACAAATTGCATGGCTTCAATAACCTTACCCATAGATAATTATTTTTTTAATTTTAATTTTACATAAAAAGTGCATTACTTTTATTTTAAAATACATCCCCATAAAAGCGTTACAAATTTTGTAACATTTGTTCTAATTAATGTTACTTCTCAAAATGTTCATAAAGGGTTACAAACATGCTCAAAATTTGGAAAATGTAATTCACAGTGGTGAAAAAGTAGAGCATTAAAGACAGATTCAGCCTACGGCTGCTAAATAACAATTACTGTGAAATAGTGAGTACTGTATATTTTTACTGGGCCACCCTGAATTTCTTTACTTTTAATTAGGTTATAAATTATGGAGATCAAAATTTGTATTGACAATAACTACATATTTCTCAACCACAAACAATAAAAGCCCAACTTATGCAATGGTTAAATGAATTTCCTTATGGGGAATACACTATTATAAATTGTTCAGATCAAGCAACACAGAAAAAATGGGCTTATTTACTAATTTTGGAGAATCGGTTCTTAATCAAATATGTCTGAACGATACTTACTCAATTTAAATATTCCACTCACCAGTTTTGAACCATGGTCTGACATCATTGAGCGCTTTCTTGATGCAGTCATCAAACCCGTCTTCTCCTCGCTTGCAGTCAGCGAAGTACGATGCTGCCACAAGAAATGAACAAATTACATTAATGTCTTTACATTAGACTAAATACAGTAACATTAATTTATAATTTTCCATTTTAATTTACCAATTAACTAAGAATTAAACACCATGATACTTTTATATTCAAGAGAAAGGCTTATTTGTGAAGTAAAAATTCCCTTAGTCTTAAGATTACTGTCCTTCTCCACCTGTTGCCATTAAGCACTCTTTTATTAATCCACTCTGTATGATTATGATATAACCATCACAGGTCAGTTTGGTTAGTTCTACCTAGATACTGTTTTCAGGATGTTCATATTTATTAATAAAATGACCAAAAAAAGTTAATATAATAAAATTTTTATTTTACAATTACAAGTTGAACTCAGTTGGGAAACTCACCTATGGCTGAGCAGTTTTATGATTTTCTCTCCTTTCAGTGAGTTATAACATACGATGCAGTCTTATAGTCATGAGTCATATATTGGTCAAGGTAGCCTAGTGGTCATGCTCATAGACAGCTTTGATATATGTTTCATTGCAATAAGTTTATATTATGTTATATTTATGTTATGGTCTAAGTTATTTCAATTTTCACTCTTTACCTAAGTAATTAGCAATGGAAGAATTAAATAC
Organism: Neoaliturus tenellus; assembly: GCA_030545055.2. Classification (NCBI taxonomy): domain Eukaryota; kingdom Metazoa; phylum Arthropoda; class Insecta; order Hemiptera; family Cicadellidae; genus Neoaliturus; species Neoaliturus tenellus. The sequence continues at coordinate 334,768,342 of CM061531.1, read as the reverse complement.
CTTTAATAGAATGAAATATAAATATATCCATAAAGTTATCTTATATGTATATATATAACTTTATTCCAAAATACACATAACAATAAAAATACAAAATACAAAACAGTTTAGACACAATACAAATATGAGAAAGTACATATTTAAGATTTAGATTCATAACTTAAATATTTTTATAACTATCTGGAACTTGAGCTATATTTCAAATTGTCCTTTGTTGACAACTATTATGTTTGATTTTAAGTTCTAATAAAAACAAAAATGTTAAAAAAAACATACTGATAAAAAATTATACAGAAAAAACTAAACAGCAGTACGGTATTTAATTCAAATATGTATTTTATAGTTATCAAAATTCGTAAGAGCATAAGACTTATGCTTCTTACTCTTATTTAGTAAGAGTAAGAGTAATTATGCTTTACTGCTTAACGGGAAAGTAAGTTAAGCTACAATTATGAATGAATCTCTTTCACTATAGAAAATAAATTAAAACATTTTGTTTAATTTTCTCAGTTAACTTATGAACTATAATTTCTTCAGGATAATCCCTTACTTAATATGGTTAAAATGATTTAAAATACATATTGTCAAAGTGTAGTGTACATTAATTTCAACTTAGGTGACTACTTTTTTAAGCACAATCATTAAATGTGGTTTCATTGGCAGTAAAACTTTCTCCTGTGCTTTAAACTCATGTTGTCAATCTGTCCTGCAGTAAATTTTACCGCCTCAGTTCAATAAAAACAAGAAAAGTTCCAAGCAAAGCTTATTGTGTAAAAATAATACACGACCTAGGAAACAAAATGTTATATTTTCCACAGTTTACTTAAACAATTATTTGGTGGATAAAAATTGTAAGTAATGCACAAAACTCTTTTAATTAGATTAGGAGCAGACACTATGTTATTCTTAGAAAATTAGATTAACAAAGGTCAGATCAGAACCAAAACCATTTGGTTTTTTACTTTGTAGGGTAAAAAATTGCATTACAAAATGTCAAAACTAAAAAAAGTTACACAGTTGATGGTGAAGGGGAGACTGAACTAGTGAGAGTAACCTTAAAGAGATAATATTTCTTAATTATAATTTTTTAGGAAAATAACATTTTATGTAGGCCTATATTTATGAGACAATTAGAAAATTGAGATGTTTTTGTATTTTTAGTTACATTTGAACTAATTGTGGGTGAACCTTTTTTGCTGCACCACTCGGCACTTGTATTTTCATCAGTAATTAGCATTTTTCTTGTTTGTCCCTATTACTTAGTTTGATCTTCCCTTAAATAATGCAACGAATCTCTCTAGGCTGAGATATTTAGCTCAAAAGTAGTTTATGAAAATTTAATATAAAATTTCATTCAATTGCCTTATAATGTAAAATAATTAGCCTAAGTCATTAAAACTATAAAACGTCATGTTACCCAGTTGATATTAAAGAAAAAACAGTAAACTTAGTTTTATTTTTATCTCGTAATGTGAAACGATAAAAATTATCCTGCAAAATATATGTTTATATCATAAGACATATTATTACCTAATTCCTAGGTAAAAATCTTAACGATAAAGTAGTTTTTATAATTTTATTTCGCTCACTCCGGAATTAAACCTGTACTCACTGAAATTCTGGTGGCCATCATTATCCTGGGCACGAGCCGGGGGTGACCCGAACACAAAAACCGCGACGACCAACCACGTCCACATGGTGCGGACGACAGCGGCGGCGGCAGCGCGGGAGAGAGTTCCCGCTGTTACGTCACTGGGGCGCACTCCTGCAATTCGGCTCCAGCTGGGCCGCCGACGAGGGGGACGGTGACTTGGGAGTGTGGAACATGGCATGTGTCATAGGGAGAAGAGGCGAGAGAAATTCAGAGAACAGTTTTGGATTTTGTGGAAAAAGATGAAGAATAGAAATGGGTCGGTTAAAAATTCACTTGAGAGATGTCACCTTTAAAATATTCGTTGGACATATGCATGTTTACTTTGTTTTGACCTTTGAAGGTCCGAGAAAGATCTTGGGTTCGTCTGAGTGATGGAGGGGGGGGGGGTTAGTCGCCGCGGGGGTTAAGGCCTATTGTTCTGCAAACGCAACACATTGTTGACAATAATTAGTGTTTAGCTATTCAAATGGAAGTTTATTGGGAATTCTAACTAAGAATCTCATAGAAGTACAGGAGTATGAACAACAACAGTAGGGCCTAAAAAAATTTTGCATCCTAAAGCAGATACTTAAACTGGAAGGCCTAATCACAATCAATTTAATTATCGGAAAAATTAAATAACTAAAAGAAATAATAGAAACTTAGAATCTGTACCAAATAGTTGAGGATTGAATTGTGATTATGAAAGGATACAAGAGCTATTTGTTTGCTATCCAATTCACGTTATAGACTAGGCCTACTTACGTATGGAATATTGATGTCTAATGTCAACGGAAAAATCTAAATGTTAACCAACATGAAAATCGTGTTAACCAATTCTTCCGTCATGATCTTAACTTTAAGACAAGATTTACAATATTTAATAGTAAAGTTTTGATTACCGAAACAATATTATTGCAAATATATGTACACTTTCTTTATATAAAACTAGTACTTCAACCTATTTAGGTCTTATTGTAATAAATGTGAGTTGCATACTTCATTTAATCAATTGTAATGCAATTATTTTTACCTGGAGAATAAATCACTGAGAAAATCACTGATGCTATATTAAATAAACATATATGTCTTATTTTTACCACTGAATAAAAAATCATGGGATATTTTCTACATTCAAAATCAGTGACCCACATTCACAGCTATGTTCACACCTTTTTTAACCGGATTATAAAACCGATCTTCAGTTCCAACGGAGTCGCCAGCAAGGTATCACAGTTGCGCAACTTTCTTATGTCTCTCCGTAACCCGTCTGACCACCGTCGTGACAGCTTCGTACCTTGAACTCGTTGTAGCTTTGATGCAGTTCCAGAGTTGAAACGAAAAACAGTAACTAGTTTCTACTTCAAGGACGCGCTCAATCCTCGCCCCACATGTGCAGTGCGGCAACTACTTTGAGTGGAGACTTTGCCGATAGTGAGAATGGTAAACAAAACAGAAATTTTGAATGCAATGATTTCACGATACATCTCATTCTTATACAAATGGATAAGCCTACACCACTAATATAACATAGTATTAGAAAATGCTAATTTAGAGTAGCCCGTGATCTTATTTTACAGGGTGTGTCCATTTTGTCCCGAGGTTTCGTGGCCATTTCAAAACAGGTCATTTGCCCCGCAGGGTTGATAGGTATAAAAAATGGTCAATAAGAACAGGTCACTTTGCCCCAGCCTCCCCAACGGCCTGCTCTCTCACCTCTCTGGCTTGTCTCTCCTCCACCCTCAGCTTTTCTTGAACGGCGACCCGAATGCTCTGATGCATGACGTCTAATAAAGGGTTACTTCGTATGAATTGTATTCCAACCCCCGCTTTGCGTACCTCGATAACGACTACATTCGAATGCGACCCACTAATTGAGCCGAATAGATCCCCACCTGTACATTCCTAAGTAAATATTCCTTTCTTAGAGATCAAGAAACAATAATAAAAAACTTATTTAAATGAAATTTAAAATGCCAACATCAAAATAAGTGAGCGCGCAAAACAGTTTCTCCCATGAGCCTGCATGTTAAAGTCCTCTTTCGTGGCGCGAGAACGAGATTTTTGTGAGTATAAAAGGTCTCCTGGACTTATCGTATATAGTATCCCCCGGCTTGGTGATAAAACACAAGATGATTCATTTTCACTCTTTTTTCTTATTGGAATATTGCATACAGTGTATTGCATAAATTCATTTGGAAATGATATATTAATTTAAAATTCATATGTAAATGATAGTAGATAAACTTATGGTTATTTAACCAAATCATTCTCGTTCTAATTAAACTGAACTGTAACGCCATGATTTACTTAAGGCCGTTGGGGGAAGGGCTGTAGCTCCCTCTCTTCTGTCAGGGCAAGTGACCTGTGCTTAGCGAGGATTTTCTTTTCTACCTATTACCCCTCTGGGGCAAATGTACTGTGTTGAGATACACCCAAAACCGCGGGGCAAGTGTAACACACGCATTTTGCAGATACTGTATACGATTTTCAAACTTCCTACTAACTTTAGCGGTACATATTTGGATCAGAGGACCAGAAACTTTATAGGCGAGTTTTTAACAAACTCATAGGTTAAAGTAGGCATAACAGTTGATAAAAATCTTTCCACCGTGGCTAAAAAAATATCCAATGCAAAGTTTTAAACGTTGAACTTTTATTTTGATTAAAACGCAATTTAGAACAGTGCTTATATCAATTTCGCCCTTGGCATTTATTTGACAACTTACAGCCGTAGAGGAGAGGGTTGGTTTTGGTTTTCGTTAAATTTCTGATTAGGCTTTCATAGATTAAAGTCATACAAAGTCTTGGCAAAATATTTGCTTAAATTACTTCCATAAAATCAATTGTAGGATACTGAGATTTTCTTGTCTTTTAAATAAAAAATAAATCAATACCATATACCTAATAGTTTTATAAACTAGTGGAAGTTTAAAGACGAGAAAGTTCTCGTATTTTTAATGGGTAATCACAGCGAAAATATTCATAGTAGTTTTACACTAATTATAATTCCTAACAAGAAACCCACTTTAATATTTCTGGATTATGTCACAAGTTATAACGCAATCCAACTGGCTATAGAATATTTAGCATATGGGTCACTCTTATCAGGTTATTTTAGGAATTCGTGTAGCTACCGGTCCGACCGGGGCCTACGTAGGCCCCGGTCCGACACAGGTGATTCGGCAAACTGGCTTCCTTTCAAAGTTGAATGAACCACACCCTCCTGTCACTCGTTTACTTAATAGTCTACTTGTCAAATGCCATTAAGTACTCAAAATTGGGTCAAAAGTCTTCTTTTCATTTTAATTAAGAATCTGGAAGTCCAACGAAATGTGCAGCATTTTGGAATTTTAGTTTCGTTATTGGTCAGAAATCTATATATTAATAGGCAAGCATGTTTCGTTTCCTCCTTTTTTCTCAGCTCGTGTGCATAGTAGGAGAAATCCGTGCACACCGTTAGAAAGGTATAGTCCTGTAGATGAGCAGAATCCCATTCTAATTCACATCGGACTCCGGGTCTACGCCCCACAGGCTTTCAAAGTTCCAATGTTAATCTTATGGAGAAAGGAGAATAATTGATTAAATCATTAGACAGCTGTTGTAAAAAAAACTGCTAGAAAAACAGGAAGAATAGATGTTTCAGTTATAAAATGTTTTTAAACTTCTGGGATCCAGATCAAATGAAATTTTGATCGAATTTCGATCAGGAGGCGATCGCTAGTTAGTATAAAAAATATACCATACGAATGGCTTATACCATTAATTTTAAATCATGAAATTATTGTAAAAGGTAAAATATTTACTACATTTACTATACAACCTTTAACCTTTTGACGGCCATGATCTCCACAGGGTGAGATGGGATTGCAACTCATTAGTACTTTTCAACACCCCCCATTCAAAACATTTGAAATTACGCTCAAACATTTGAAACGTATAATCTTGACAGTTCCTATTTGCAGGTTTGTGACATTTATGTGTGACGTTAACTATTTCACGATAACCAGTGTAGTATGACAGTTTAGTGACTTTGGATTAAAACATTATTAGTTTGATTTCGTAGGTCTTAAAAGCTAATGATACCAAAATAACAAATTAAAATGTTGACATATATTTTTCTAGAGATCCACGGAGACCCAGAAGTTTGACTGTTCTCTCTACAACCACTAACCGACTGACCTTCTTCCCCAGATTTTTTTCACACCAAACATCGTTACCCAACTACTTCCACAACTATTCCACCGACGCCGACTCACCGGTTCGACTTGTCAGCAGAAGTTACAAGTCGCGCGAAGATGAAGTAACACACGCCCAGTCAAGGGAGGGGGGGAGAGGTAACAGGTTATGTTATGAGTAGAACCAGAGAAAGTGTGGTTCTCCTGCACAGCTGACCACCTCCGGCTGGTCTTCCGTCTTGGAGGATTCCGCGGTACGTCCGGTAGGGGCGCCACGCTCCAGTTGGAACTCGTGAGCGGCGAGAGGGCGACCACACCCGGGGGGGGGGGGGGGGGGGGGGGGGGGGGGTACTTGTGCATGTGAGATGTGGGACTTTGCGGGAGTCTTCAGCCGTGTAGAAAACGGGAACAGAACTACTGTAGCGGGTTTCGGCAGCGACACACTACCGAACTTTTCACCGAACCGAGCATTGTACCGAGCGCTCTTGAGGCGGTTTCTTGGGAAACATAAAAAATAGATCGGTCCGGTGTACGGTCTGATGTACAGTAGTGTGTCAGGGTCAATTTTGCTCCGAACGCCGTACGAGCGTCTCTCCTCACCACTACACCCTCTAGCACTCTCACTCACGCTATCGCACCCTCTCTAAACTTCCTTCATCTCGCTCGGTGGACTTGTCCGGTACGTTGCTCGGTCCGATGTCTTGTTCTGCGAAATGTTCTGAGTGAATTTACGTCCCAGTAAGGTGTGATTTTCGGTACGATACTCGGTCCGATGTACGGTACGGTGGCATGTCCGGTAGTGTGTCACCGCCTTCAAAGACAAATAGATTATTACTGTTCATTATCTGTAAATTGACCTTTAAACGTTAGATTGTCGTTTTCCCATCAAATTTCCTCTATGTGGATGGAATAACAGTGAGCATGGTAAGAATTCAAGAGAAGCAATATAGAAATTTTAACAAACAATTTTTAAACTCTAAAGCGTAACTGGTTAGAGAAATATAAAAGTTCATTTCCCATTCTTTAGCTTAGTTACCTGAAAAC